>JAXQQM020062118.1:0-240303 GCA_034641835.2 Pinus albicaulis
ATTTTCACATAGATAGCATTTGACTAGTATTAAATGATGAATAACTAATTTAACAAGACTAATGCAAAGCATCAATGGGCTCATTCAAGTACATGAAACTACCTTGATATCTAGCTTTGACATCTTAGAAAATTTTAATGGTATATATGTTGCTTGTGTTTGGGGAATTTTGCTGAGTTTCGAGTTTTATATTTTCTTGGAAAATAATTATTGATATTTGGAAAATGTGTGATTTTATATTGGTATTGGAAACGAAGCTAGTTTTGATCTTTGATTGGAAATGAAGTCAGATTTGATGAAGTTGGGACCTATTTCTTTTCACATAGATAGTGTCCTAGTATTAAATGATAAAGAACTAATTTAAGAAGTCTAACGCTAAGCAACAATGGGCTTATTCAAGTACATGAAATTGTGTTAATGTCTAGCCTTGTTATCTTTGAAAATTTTAGTGGTTTGTTTGTTGCTTGTTTAGAGGATTTTGTTGAGTTTGAAATTAGTCTCTTGAATGCTTATGGTTCTCATATCATGCATATATCGATAGATCGATAGATCCAGTTCTATTATTATAATCATTATTGTTTTCTTTATATATTTGATGGTTTGAGGAAAGATATTTTATTTCCTTTCACTTTGTGGCATGATTTCGACATCTTCACCTTTTAGAATATAGTAAAATATTTTTCTTATTATAGATTTTTCTTGGAAAAGAATTATTGAGAGTTAGGTGCAAATGCACAATGTTGTGTAGCATTAGTGTGATAAATATGGGATAGTGCAAAGCACAGTTTTGAAGATTAGTCTAAGTTGACTCATACCTAATCAACTCAGTCAAGTTGATTATTGGTTGAACAGCTAATTGTTGGTTCAATGGACAGAAGGTCTTGCAGGGACAAATACCAAAGAGAAAGATGGAGCCCATCATGGGGTACTCTTTGTAATTCTCCACCACTGCTACCTTCCATTCTTCCTCAAACTCCTCTCCAACCTCAATATCAGTTCTAGTAGTAGCATGAGAAACAACACTACGCTTAGCAGAACTAGAAGAATGCGTTTTCCAAACTACACGAAAACTACTTCCCTCACGAGTCACCATGTGCCATGCTTGGTCTCGGTGGTTCTCTTCCTTCTACTCCTGGTTCAATTACCATATCTTCATTGGAACCAACACCTCAAACTCCACTAGACAACGATTCACCATTTTGTAGTAGTGATTCGCCATTTGTACTGGTGATTCACCATGATTTTACAGGATAATATAATCTCATGAGAGATTCGCCAAAAAATATGGTATATATGTTGCTTGTGTTTGGGGAATTTTGCTGAGTTTCGAGTTTTATATTTTCTTGGAAAATAATTATTGATATTTGGAAAATGTGTGATTTTATATTGGTATTGAAAACGAAGCTAGTTTTGATCTTTGATTGGAAATGAAATCAGATTTGATGAAGTTGGCACCTATTTCTTTTCACATAGATAGTGTCATAGTATTAAATGATAAAGAACTAATTTAAGAAGTCTAACGCTAAGCAACAATGGGCTTATTCAAGTACATGAAATTGTGTTAATGTCTAGCCTTGATATCTTTGAAAATTTTAGTGGTTTGTTTGTTGCTTGTTTATAGGATTTTGTTGAGTTTGAAATTAGTCTCTTGAATGCTTATGGTTCTCATATCATGCATAGATCTAGTTCTATTATTATAATCATTATTGTTTTCTTTATATATTTAGTGGTTTGAGGAAAGATATTTGATTTCCTTTCACTTTGTGGCATGATTTCGACATCTTCACCTTCTAGAATATAGTAAAATATTTTTCTTATTATAGATTTTTCTTGGAAAAGAATTATTGAGAGTTAGGTGCAAATGCACAATGTTGTGTAGCATTAGTGTGATAAATATTGGATAGTGAAAATCATAGCTTTGAAGATTAGTCTAATTTGACTCGTACCTAATCAACTCAATCAAGTTGATTGTTGGTTGAATGGTTAATTGTTGGTTCAATGGACAGAAGGTCTTGCAGGCACAAATACCAAAGGGAAAAATGGAGCCCATCATGGGGTACTCTTTGTAATTCTCCACCACTGCTACCTTCCATGCTTCCTCAAACTCCTCTCCAACCTCAATATCAGTGCTAGTAGTAGCATGAGAAACAACACTACGCTTAGCAGAACTGGAAGAACGCATTTTCCAAAATACACAAGAACTACTTCCCTCACGAGTCACCATGTGCCATGCTTGGTCTCGGTGGTTCTCTTCCTTCTACTCCTGGTTCAATTACCATATCTTCATTGGAACCAACACCCCGAACTCCACTAGACAACGATTCACCATTTTGTAGTAGTGATTCGCCATGATTTTACAGGATAATATAATCTCATGAGAGATTCGCCAAAAAATTATATATACATATTATATTATTAATAAAATCGCCTTCCATTTTTCCTATGTATCATGGGGATTCGCCTATCTTTTATATATATAAATTTAGGGGGGTTCTTAAATTTTTCCCTGATCATACACTACTTTTATTCACTGAAGTCACGTGTATATGCGCTTTCCTACTCACCAACCTGCGTATGCCTCTGTGCAAATTTTTTTTCATAACATGAAATGCATACATGACTTTTCTTTACTGAGGCTACGTGTATACGCGCTTTTCTTCCTATCAACCTGCGTATACTTTTGAGAATACAGATTTTCAGAATGTGATCAAACTTAGATTCAGATCTGAAGCTTTCAGTCAGACACCTTCTCAGCAATGCAGAACCTTTAGACAGTCAGTCAGTTTTAACCATTCTCACTCATCCTTCATCATGTTTTCTCAATCAGAGATTGTATTATCAAATCAACAAAATACTCTATATTCAATCAACCCAGAACATCAAGTAGACTTCATTGACCGATAGCAGAGAGAAAGCAGAAATCACAGAAGTATTATCTATAAATAAGCTTCAGAAACCCTAACTTCCATACGCGTTTTTAATGAAGCAAACCTGCGTATATACACGCTTTTACCAAGACAAACAGACCAGATCTATAACCTTACCCAGATTTCTTCAATTTCTTCATCAGACTTGCGCCAGGTCTTCATCATTTCTTTTGCAGATCATCCTAGAGATTCATCATTTGTAGATCTAGAGATCTTAAACCTTCATCATACCCATAGGTGCATCATAGATTCGGATCTATCAATTAAGAGCAGAGTTCAATCATTCAGATATCTCTTAAAGAGATTTTTATTTATTAACAATCCTTACACTTGCACACCTTGCACTATGATCCTCTTCTCCTTATATAGATTTAGCCTTTATCAATACCATGAGTCAAAACTACTCAACCACTGATGGTATTCCTGGACGGGATCAAATAGATAATCCAACGCTCAATACTATGGGCCAATACCATGGTCATGTCCCCTGGTTTTATAAATTTAGAGCGCAAATAGGCATACGCTACTTGGCACGTACTTTTCCACGTACATACGCTGCTTCGCCTTTACAAACCCACATATGCTTTGTGACATACCATTTTCATCATTATTCTGGCACTTACTGGAATTTCTTTCTTTGTTACTTCTAAGCTGCTCTATAGATACATCATTAACAAACTCATCAAGTCAGTTTCCATCAAGGACAACCTCATCAATTAGGTTTCCATCAACTTCATCAAGTGGGTTGCCATCAAGGACAACACATTGCATCATATTGCCAAGACGACGATATAATGTGTCACCAATGATCAAGTAAATTTTAGCTAAGTGACGTAATTTACGACGTTCATCTTTCGAAAAAAATGAGGGAAACTTTGTAGTCTGGAGATATACTATGAGATCACCATACCAAGGATCCTGTGAAGAAATGAGAAAAATATGTTCATCTAGAAGGGATTCATCATAAACCATCTCTTCTCCACAGGGCAACTCAGAAATCAACTCTGCAAAAACCAATGATTTCTTGGACTTGGCAGACATAAACTCAAGATCAAATTCCTGCAAGATTACAATCCATCAATTGTATTTGCCCCCAATCACTCACCTACTGAGAACAAACAGAAATGGACTGATGACTGCCAAAACATAGGTTTTTCAAAGAAGAATGTAATGTCTAAACCGCTGCACAGCATGGATAGCTACTAAAACAAGCTTTTCTATCAGAGAATACCGGAGTTGAGGTCCTACCAAGCCTCAACTAAGGTAGTATATAACATGCTCTGAAAGAGCATCATCCTCCTGAACCAGAACCATAACAATGGTAGATTCTGTTGCTGCGAGGTACAAAAGGAAATCCCTGCTATAATCAGGTGGATTCAATAAGGGAGCAAAGGTCAATGCTTTTTTCAAAGCATCGAATGAGAATTGAGAAAAGTCATCCCAAAAGAATGGAACTCCTATCTTTAATAATCTCATAAATCCTTCTGTGATCTCAGCATAATTTACGATAAATATTTGAAGAAAATTAGCCTTTTTCTTGGAGAATTCGAAGCTAACGAATAGAAGACGGAGGAGGCAACTAGAGTATTGCCTCAGCCTTGAAGGGATATACCTGAATCCCTTCC
Source organism: Pinus albicaulis (assembly GCA_034641835.2). Classification (NCBI taxonomy): domain Eukaryota; kingdom Viridiplantae; phylum Streptophyta; class Pinopsida; order Pinales; family Pinaceae; genus Pinus; species Pinus albicaulis. The sequence goes on from JAXQQM020062118.1 coordinate 4,553, forward strand.
ATAGACACAATAAATCCCAACAATCGACTAGATGTGACCGCGAAAAAACACTTGTTCGGATTCAACTTGAATTTTTAATGCCAACACTGTTCAAATACTTGACGGAGGTGAGAAGGATGATCAATTCTCTTTCGAGAACGAGCAGCTAAATCTTCCATGTACGCCTCAATAATGTGCTTGATGTCGTGGAAGGCGTATGAAATAGCCTACTGAAAAGTAGCTCCAGCATTTTTAAGGCCAAAAGGCATTTTCTTATAAGCAAAGGTACCCCAAGGACAAATAAAAGCAGTCTTATGTTGATCTTCAGGATGGATAGTAATTTGATTATATCAAGAGAAACCGTCCATGAAGGAGAAAATTTCATTTCCCACACATTCATTGATAATATGATCTATAAATGGTGTGGGATAGTTATCTTTAGGACATGCCTTATTTAAGTCTCTGAAATCAATGCAAACTTGAATTGTTCCTTATTTTTTATCCATAGGAATTGGATTCGAAACCCACTCTATCAAAGGAATAGGAAAAATCAATCCAGCCTTAAGTAGCTTCTCCACCTCAGCTTTGATAGTTGTTGCCTTCTTAGGGTTGACTGGACGAAGCTTTTGCCTGATAGGCTTAGAGTTTTCGTAAATCTTGATCTCATGCTGGACAATAGATGGGTCTATACCAGGCATTTCCTCATAAGACCAAGTGAACACATCCCTAAAATCTTGAAAGAGATCGGTGTAAATTTGAACCTCTTCAGGGGAACATTAAGCTCCGATGAAAACATTCTCTATAATGTTGGGATCTCTGGAAATGTTCACTGGGATAGTAGGAGAAATCACAACCATGTTCCCTTCAATAAAAACCTGTGTTGGTGCTAAAGGGTTCAAGACTGGGTGAACAAGACCAAATGACTGAGGGCTGGGAAAACTTGATTCAAATTCAGTTAAATTAGGAAAAAAGTAAGACCGATGATGCAAATAATCCCACGGTCTCTCTATACTAGTCATAGCTTCCAGGATAGCCTCTTCATATGGAAGAGTAGTATCAAGACAATCTTGGGCTGAAGATGAACTAAGAGTCCAAGCCGGGGCCACATCTCCATCCAATTCCCCTAGTGAAAGAGAAACTGGAATGGACTCTACAGAGTCAACAATAGAGCTATAAGCAATCTCAGTTGCAGACATTGGAAATGCCATTCCACTCACTTGACCTTCTGCTAATGTGGAGGTAGGAGAACGTAAGGTCCAAGGGTTTGAAAAATAATGATTTTTGAAAAAATCTCTTCGAATGGGAGCCCTAGAGGATTAAATTGCATTAATATGAATTGACGGAGGCAGAAAATCGAAAGTACCCATCAAGGAAGAATACATTCCAACCCCCAGATTCTCAACGGGTGTTTTGGTATCCTTCACCAAAGGAATAGTTGAGTCAGAAGACATGTTCTGATCTATAGGGGAACAATCCAATTGGTCAACTGTGACAATTCTCCCTTCGTGAGGGAAAAAAACAATATGAAATAATGAGGATGCAATAGAATCCATCTCATAGAACCAGTTTCGCCCCAACAGAAGGTTATAGTCCAAGCTTGCATCGATTATCTCAACTTCAATATTCATAGTCTTGCCCCCAGCACAGATGGGAAAAGCCAGAACAATACCATGCAGCCTATGAGAATGACCGTCAAACAAAGTCAGAAGAGTGGCATAAGGAATAGGTGTGGGAGATCCAATACCCTTCCAACATGCAAGAGACATTACACACGTGGAAGCACCTTCATCAACGACCGTTCAAAAGATATTGAATTTTCAATAACTTGTTCTGATATGGAAAGCCATATGATGAGGGAGTCTCTTCTTAAAATTGGACATATGAAATGTAACCATAAGAGAGTTCTTTGGAGCTATAGCTCCGATATTAGAGAGAAAAGCACTTCGCTAAGCAAGAAAAGACTGGAGCACCTCTAAAGAAAACATAGCACAAGGACTTTGAGCCAGATCTTCTACAATGGGGTAGTTCTAGGTGGCCTTGGCATTGGGATTAATCATCGTACATTTTGAAGATGTCTTCGGCATCCAAGGTATAGGCTCAACAGCAAGACTCGTAATATGAAGTGGTTATGCACTATCAGGAGTACCCTTGGCTTTTGAAGACTTTGCTTCACCATAATCACAAGATCTCGTAGCTATATCTGTGTGAGCACTCATCATATATATGTTTGACGTATTTTCCCCTTCCTGGCTGCCCCCAGAGGGAGCCCTTTACTTTGATTCACGCCAGCATTTGACTACTGCCCTTGGGGAAAAGAGTTTGTCAACACAGCCTAGGAACTAGAAGAACCCTATTGAGCTAACAAGTGCTGTGCATCTTGAATTTTAGGGAAAAGGTGCATAAGATGGTCTCCAGTACACAAATTGCATGGAAACTTCACCTTCGTTTTGTTATCCTTTTGACCCTCTCCAACATTATCGTAGGTCTTTTTTGCATTCCCATTCCTGTCCTTGCCTTTTTTCTTGTTATTTCGTCCTTTCTTCTTCCCATCGGATTGTTGATTTCCTTTGGGATAGGAATTCTGGACAACATTAATTTCCAAGGACTGAGAAGGAGTTGACACTCAAGTCACAACGTGACCAGAAGAAGCAGATTGTATAGAAAAATACTGCAATTGACTAAGCAGGTTAGCTACATGACTATCAATCAAACCAATAAGCCTATCACCATGAGGACCACGTTTAGTTTTGGATAAGTCCAATTTGGAGTGAGGAGCATCCAGAAAATTTTTATTAAGGAATCCGGACTGAGAATAAATTAGTTCTAATTGCCAGGCCCTGAAAATAGTTTGCTCTTTAGAAAATACCCTTGAAAGGGATACATCTTTAGAAATATCTGGCTGCAGAGATTTCAAAAACCATTCTAGAAGGAATTCATTCGGAATATAGGCTTTGATGAGCTCTTCCTTCTTCGCCATTCCTGAATATGATTAGAAATTTGAGTTGCCTTATCCTATTGAAAATTAGCCAGGAGTTAATTCTCGGCATTGTAACGGATAGGCAACTGAAATTGGTTCAAGAACATCTTAGCCAAATCTCTAAAAGTGGAAAAACTACCCCTAGTTAAGTCAATATACCACTTGGCTGCATTTCCAGTTAAGGTGCATTGAAATAACCTCAACCTATTTGAGTCATCAATCAAGGAGATTGATGAACACCATAAATGAAAAGTGGTGATATGGTCTGCCGGATCATCTCCATTCTTCCCTTCAAATTTTGGAATATCTGATGGGAGTTTGGTGGGGACTGGAGGCCATCCCGGACTATATCGAATTGGATCATTAGTCAATTTAAACAAATCTGGAAAGTTTAAAGTTGCTAGAAATGGTAAGCGAGGAGGAGCTTTGGAATTGCATCCCCCATAGGAAGGATTCCCAATATTCTTAAAAGAATACCCTAGATTTGTTGAGGCACCAGGTTGCCAAATATTGTTCGTAGAAAATTTTGGGCCGTAGGAAAATCCCTGTGACCCAACATTCAGAGAAAGACCCCCCCCCTGCCCCCCCCCCCCCAACATAGAATTACTATAAACAGGAGAATTCCCTCCAAATGAGGTAGTGAACAAAGAAGAAACCATTTGGTAAGTGTTCCAAGCATTTGCAAATGGAGAAAAAGCCTGAGAAGTATTCTATGAAGGGAAAGGAACATTCCCTTGGTGACCAGCGAGAAATTGATTCCCTGCTCCTAGCATTGTAAAGACAGGGTTCCAACCTATAAAGGTATTAGAATTTTGACCTCTAGACCATGGATTGAAACCTTGAGTCTGAGAAGTAAAATGTAAAGATCCTAAGGAAGGGGAAAAATGAGGGATGTGCCCACTTCCAAAGGGGAACCCTTGAAATGAAGCTGATCCACTAGGCGTAGATGCAGCTGAAACAGCAGAAAAGGAGAAAGGAGGAATCCCACTAATGGGCATTCCAAATGAAAAGGGACCAAATTGAGATGCCTGTGCTTGAGTATAACCAGATCCAAACACAACAGCACCATAAGTGATCATAGATATAGCAATAGAGCCTCCTCCTTCTACAGAAACAGGAGTCTGAACACTTGTATCACTCACAACCGAAGTCGTGTTCCCAATCATGGCCATCAAAAGGTATGAATATGATGGATGAGGACTTCGAGGTCTCTGAGACTCGGGTCTGATACTGAATGATGAAAGGATAACTACCAGGAAGAGGAGATGGAAGAGCCTTAGTAGGTTGAGGGACTTCCTCTACTTCTACTTCTTCTGTTGGAAATAAAACTCTCGAGATGAGTGAAGCACTCCTCTCTGTACTGACATCGATACCAGAATCACCCACAGAAACAACAAGCCTAGACGGAGAATCTCTCTCCACTACATCTGGAACCACCGGATGAAAATCACCCTCTGAATTACTCCTATGCCTTCTAGAAGAAGGTTCGACACTCGTGGGAGATAACCCTCGAAGCCTCCTTGATCGATGAGGTTATCGATCAACCACTTTAAAAGATTTATTTAAGACTCAAAAAATGAAGCTATGCAATCTAGGAGCAAGGAGCACACTCTGAAAAAGCTCCTAAGATATATCCAAACAAGCAGATCTCAAGTATTTCCGCTCCGGGTGATGAGTACCGGACACCAAAATACAAGAAAGCGAATAAATAGGACCTCCCAAAAGTATTCTGGGGTAATTACGACCCAGGCCTATTAGTGAAGGTAACAGAAATAGTTACGTTGACCTCCTAACAATAGCATTTGCCGGTGCAAGTACCCAAGTTTCGCAAGGGCACCCTCCAGAAGTACTGATGGAAGTGATGCAACGTCTATCTCAGGTACCATGGGTATTCCCCCCCGGAGTCACCTGTGTGATCCCTAGGATAGGCAACTATGGGCACCAATCCGTATCGGCAGTCGGGCAGAATATAGGTCAAGATTCAACAAATAGGAGAGGGGGTATCTCTCTTCTCTGCCTGCACTATCCCTTGCGCTTGACTCTCTCGAGGAGAGCTTTCCTGGTCCACTGAACGGTGTTGGATTTCACTCATTAATAAAATTTTATGTTTTACAGTTTGAGCGGTCTTGGAGAGTTAACTCTCCACTCACCTAATCCAAGGCCCTACAACCTAGCTAGTTGGTGTATAATTAATGACAATAATACAAAAAATTCTAGTTGCTTTTAATTATATTTCTTATTTTAGATTGGCTATTATTTAGTTCAATGGTGTATGGAAGTGAAAATGATGGTTTTTTTGTGACACAGCAGAAACCAATGAAAACCAAGCTATATGCAAATGCAATGATTTCCTTTCGATGAAGAGTGATTTCTACAGAGGTTCTACGAAACTAGTAAACAAAACTTTGTTTTATTTTCAGATACTCACACTTCACATATCTTAGAAAATTATGAAAAAGACTAAAAATGCTCAAGTTCACCTAATGCAAACTAACAATGACATGTAAATCCTACAATGCTAACTCTAATGAAGCAAAAAGAAGTTTCTAGTACAACAACAGTTCAACCACTTTTTGATAGATGACAAGTCCAGTTCTAAAGCAGAACTCCTATGTATAAAAACGCAAAAACTGCACTTGACACAACAGAGAGAAATCTAAAGAAGACTTCCTTCCAAGTCAAGTCAAGAACTGAAGGCTAGAAACTGAACCAAAAACTTCAAAGGATGAGAAGAAACCATAAACAAAGTGAAAGCAAAAGCAACGGAAAACACAAAATGTTTTTGGGCTTTTTCAAGAAAAAGCTTCAAGAAAAGAACTGAGTCAAGCTATGACGAATTTCAATCAAAGGCTTCAAAGCGCTCAAGCCAACCATGCCATTTTCATAGAGGGACTTATATAATCAAATAGAAACAAGAAATTTAATCAATAGACTCAGTATGATAGCATAATCTCGCAGCAAGCAATGACTCGAAAAAATCAGAAAGAGACCTTTCAAGATTCATAAGCAAGACAAGTCTATGAAGTCAAGAAAACAAAACTAAACCAAAAAGGCAAGAATCAAATGTGAAGCAATGCATAGGGCTATAAAAAGAGAAAATGAGCAACAACTCACTGTTCCGGATGCCCAGGGCAGCTAAGGACCTACAGAGAAAGATCTTGGTGCTCAAGCCGCAATTGCAAACACACAAAATGAAGATTTTACCAAATGGCCAGGTCTTCATACAAACAAGAGAGAAACATATATAAAACCACCTTAGACATAGTCCAGAGAGCTTCAAGACACTATAAAAAGAGTTAAACATAGGCAGACAAAACCACAGGGACCATAAATTTCAAATTTCAAATTTTCCCAGGCATACGCGCTTTCTCAAAGAGAAACTAGCATGTATACACGATTGTGACAAAGGAAACTCGTGTATATGCGGGTCCCTTTGCAAAAAACAGTGCGTATATGCGATTGTGTACAACAAAAAGTGCGTATGGAAGCTCATATAAGGAAAACATAAAAAGGTCCAACCTGAACAAGAGACTAGGTCTTCTGTCTAACTGAAGAAAAACTTGCTAGACTGTAAAGAGTGACAGAAATTGTTGGAAACCTAAAAAAAAATTGAAACAACCCAAATGGGAAATCACAAGAATGTGATCCCCAGCAGAGTCTCCATTTCTGTTTCAGTGATTAATACCCTAATGGTCTTGGGTTGACAACCTTCACAAATCAGGGGCATGCCATTCAAGAAGGACTCACTTAACCAACTTTTATACTAATAACTAGATACTACTGGTTGCAGAACTTACTCAAAAATCCTTCAGTTGATGTAGATCATGTGGGTTGCAAACTCCCTGCAACACTTTGTGCTCCAAAACCTGTAAATTTACAGAGAACGAACACAAAATCCTAGTTGTACAACATATATAGTTCCTAGATGTCAGTGAAAATCATGTATAATATCATAAAAACAATAGGAAATGTTCAATTACTAATTATTACACATGGATAAAGAATCATAAACACGTATTCATCAGAAACAAGATGGTTCTTCTTATTATGAATGACACGTACAATAATCGAAACGTGGAGAGATCACATGAACCTTGACACGACCTTCAAGCATACCATCCTCTGGATCTGTCCAGCCCTAGCCTCGTAAGAATTCTTCCAAGATGTGTGCACAATGGATGTCATATAGAATGATGAACATTTTAAGGAAACAAGGGTTTCCTAAATATACTTGGGAAGTGCAGGAGGCACGGGAATATCAAACTTGAATAGGGCTCCCAACAGAGTATAATATCTATATTTTTTCTCTCTCCCTTAGGCCATTCCTTTGAAGGGATTTTATACTCCCTCAAATTAGTTTCTACAGTTAAAAGCAGTTAGGCCATGGGCTGGGGTGGTTGAATTACTGGAATAACCATCAAACCCACCTCAAATATAGGGAAATTATATATTTTTTAATAATAAAAAAGGTATACGCGGATATCTATAGACGGACTCACGTATATACGTGAAAAAGTCTGGGTAGAGTCGCATATGGGTTTGAAGATACTATTTTTTGTGAAATCATTCAAGTCCGAGGGGAAAGGGTGCCCAAGGCCAAAGTGTAAATCAACAAATACATGAAGGTGATAAATGACACTATAACAATCGCTCAACTAGAACAACACAACAATCTCTAGTAATATAGGCTAAAAAAAATATAATGATCTCACTGAAACAAATTTGCACAACACACTCAATCACTACAACAACCCATCAAGAATACCTGCAACATACATAAAATATAATATTATGAAAACCTCATAAGAATTCAAGAAGGAAATGGTCTACAATCCTTCCTACTTTGTTACGATACTACTGGACATGATCTTGGTTGAATCATAGTTTTGTTGCCATATTCTATCACTGTGATATGCTAAATATGTTATGCATAAATCCCTACACAATTTTCACACAAAACTCTTCACTCACTCACACTCTCCAAGCTCACACAACCATCACACTTTCTTCTCAAGTGAACCGACCCAATAGACTCATGATCTCCATCTATTTGTAATCTTCTGTAATGGTTAAATCAATAATTACAATTATGTAGTGAAGCTTTGTTCATATGTTGGAAGTGGTTTGGTTCAATGCTTCTTGAATCAATATAACCAATAACTTCATTTACTAATTAATAATCTCATTTAACCATCTTCTAGAAGTCCAAAAAACTTTTTTCTGACCTTTACATGATGATTCCCAAACAAGAAAAGTCAGGAAAACAAATAAACACATAATGAGTGCTAGGAATGTAGAGGAATTTTAGTGAAAAACCTTTGTCGCACCCACAACATTGTCTCCATGTGACCGTAACTCCTCAGTAACTCCCATATGCATTCCTGCTAGTGACTGAAGCTTTCAAATGCTCCCACAACATGTTCATGCAAGTGACTGTGGAAGAATATGACTAATGACAACTTTCTTTGCTCAGAACCTGCTCAAAATTTCTCCATTGGTTGATCATAATTATTAAATCCTTGGTAAGCCACTATAGCCTCTGCAACACTTCAATAATCCATTTTATCAACTGCATCATAATCACAAGTAAAATTAGGTTGACTTGAATTCCATTTATCATTTGCTCCAACACTCAAGCCATCAAACTTCACCGCAACTACTCCAGCATGTACAACCATCAATGACATAACTTGAAACTTATCATACAAGCTGAAACCCATACATACACACACCAAGTACCATAAACAAGACTTGACAGTGTCCAATACTATTAACTAGGTGTAGCAGCTCCACATTTTTCTGAGGCATCAACAAACAAACCAATAATCAGAAACCACCAAGCTAGGGTTTGAAACCAATGCACAAGTCAAGTACCATCTCACTAGCATAAGCTCAGTACCTATATTAATCAACTATCTATAATCTCATCCATACACACACATATTAGATATCATTCAACCAATGAACCATGTAAATAAAAAATCACATACTACCATGTTGACATCAATGCCAACAGACACCAATGCTTCTAGGTTGACATCAATGCCAACTGAACAACTGAGTCATAATGTCGACATAAGTGGAGGTAAATGAGTGTATTGAATTAACATAAGTGGAGCATAGTAGTCAAGAAATTTCAAGAAATTATTTTAGTAAAGATAAAATTGATTTTTTCTAGGATTCTAATATTTTTAGTAGACTCCATCGATGCCCATGAGCTATTTATGTTGAATTGATCTTATTAGGATGGTGAAGGGGCAAGGGGGGCTTTTGTCTATAAATATAACATGTTTTTATTAGAAAATTTTGAACATATTTTCAAATCTTACGAGTTAAAATAACAATTTAAGAAATTTTGGAAGATGGGAAAAAAAGAAGATGGTAATAGAGTTAAAAACTAGTAAACAAATTATAAACAAAAATAAATGGTCTTATTCACTCCACTATCTTGACAAGTTTGGCATCATAGAAACAAAAAATAAGTGAATATTTTTTTCGATAATTTTAAGGAAATTTTATATAATTGATTGGTAAAACTTCTTGTGTACAACCTTTTTTTTCTTACATGATTTTGGTTTGTTAGGTCCCTATATTACTAGTATAGTCCCTTATTGTTGTTAGTGTAACCCCCTTATTGTTATTATTGTACCCTTGTAACCCCCTTATTTTTATTATTGTTAGGTCGGCTAGGATTACATTGTGGCCCCATTAGGATTACATTGGACCCCATGGACTCCTATATATAGAAAGGAGGTTTTGTAATGTGAATCATCCAAGAATTGTTCACTCATGTAATGTATTGGAGGTTTGCCTCTCGAAGTGGCTTATTTCTAAGGCATTGAGATCTCTTTTCTTCTCTTTTTGGAGCTGGTTTCACAACATTTGGTATCAGAGCTTTGGATTCTAGGGTTTTTGTTGCTCCAAACTAGTCATCGTGGAATTTTTTCTATAACTATTTTTCTTCGAAGGTTCAAAAGCTAAAATTTTTAGAGTACGAAGCCAAATTCCTAAGGAACATCGTTGCAAAATTTTAGAGCTTGGTTCGCAATATTTTCGAGATATGATCTGTGGAAGTTAGGGCTTTTTGCAGGCTCCTAAATTTAACCTAAACATGTCATCATGGCATTTGCGCTATAGCTTTGTTTCTACGAAGATTTAGAAGCTGAAATTTTTGGAGAGCGAAGCCGAAATCTTGAGGTACATCGTCGTAAAATTTCAGAGCTTTCTTCGCAATAATTTCGGAGATATGATCTGTGGAAGGTAGGTCTTTTTGAGGCTTCCGAATTTCATCTCAAAGAGGTTATCGTGGGAAAATATTCATAACTTTCTCTCTGAGCATCGGATTGGAATGCTGTAAAAAGTGGCCTCAAGTACACAGACTGTAGTTTCTTATCTATAAATTTTAGAGCCAAAGGAGGAAACAGATAGATGTGGTAAGTCGTACAAGTTAGCTCTACTGAACTAGTCCATAATTGGGTCATTGTGGGAGATTGGACATATCTTTGTCTTGAAGAATCCAAATGAGGTCAGACTTGTGACATTTGAAAGAAGCTTCAGAGGGCTACTACAAGGCCAAATTTTTAATGTTCCTAAATTTTTCTTCAATAAATTGGAACATTAATTTTGTCTATTTTCACTTAGGAGATGAATAATTGGGTGAGAAGGCCCATTAATAATAAAAACATGGATAAAATCCCTCTAGTATGAAAGGGGATCAGCCTTGGAACTATATTTCACACCCTCGTGTGTGAAAGGAGACTTGTGCAAAGGAGCTTGGTTAAATTTGACCAAGTCAAACAGCGTTGTGTATGAGGTGGAAAGCACTACATGGGACATCGCAGAGATAGAGGAGGGAATATTCCTTTGAGGAGGAAACCCTAATGCATGGGGCCCATGGAGAGAGAGCCTTCACTTACTATATATGGAGAGGAGGAGAGCCATTGTCATTCATGCTGGTATTATTCATTTCATGTCTATTCAGACATTATGCATTCTCTGTTGTTTAGCAAGAATTATCATGAAACTCCTGTTTAGGATTTCCTCACCTTCTTGAGAGGACTCTTGAAGGTTGGTTCTTAATTTTCCACATATCTTGGCTTAAGGCCAAAGAATCCTCCTCCAAGACAGCATTATTGCTGCAGCATCATAATATTGTGTTGTAGGGTGTTGTAGTGGATACTTCACAACACCTCTTCCATTGCTTGTTTTTCAGAGAAAGAGTCTTTCCTTTCTTTGGGAGATCAGTTTGGAAGCATTGGAGCTGATTTTCAAATCTTGGCACTTGGCCATAGTGTTCTATTCCACTCATTGCACAGTCCCTCTTAGTGACTGCATTATTTTCATGAAGTGTCTACAGTGAGGGTTTGCTATATTGTTTGGAGGGTGAGATCTCAAGTGTAAGGATGAGCCTTCCACTTTGGAGATCCATTGGAGAAGGTCTACTTCATATTTTTCATCATCATCAAACTTCTCTACTTAGTTCCAGATTTGAGTTGTTGCAGCTACCCAACAACCCCGACATTTTTGCCTTTTTGCATCTTTCAGCCAATCCCTTGGAGGATTGATGTTTTCTTGTTTCTAAGGGTTATAGCTTTGGTCCCCTATTGTATTTGAGCCATATCTTGATATATATTTCATTTATTATGTAATATGGAGCAGTACCTCTTATAAACTGCTTCCTCATAGCCTGGGTTTATGCAAAAATAGCAATGTTCTCTATCTTCCATGTACATGTCTTGTTGAGGCTTGCATTGCCTTTCTTGAGTGGATGTTTCCTCAAGAAATTGTACTCTTTCGCTGCTATAACATTATTTCATGGATATTCAGATCTTCATATGCTCATGGTTGTATAATAACATTGTCTTTCCATTTCTTTCTTAAGAATTGTTGCAGTCCCTCACCGGGCACTTTCTGAGGACAACTAGTAGTGGGAGATCTGTTTAACCACTCTAGAAGGATTTCATTGGCCCCAACTCTTGGATTTCGGTCTTAGACACATTGGTCTAAGGGATACAGGTCTTGGTATCAAATCCTACTGCCTCCATTTCTGGAAAATGCGTTTTTTAGCCATGGATTTCTAACTGTCCCGATTTGGGAACATTATATTGGTATCAAAGCAACTTTCTTGGCTTAGCCTATGAGTCTAAGCCCAAGAAGATCAGAATGTTGAAGAAGATGAGTTTATTATCATCTATTTTTAGATCCAGAGGAGACCTCTCCAAGGAGGTCAAGAAGATTGAAGAAGAAGAAGAGGAAGGACCATGCACTTCCTATTCTCATCAAGAAGAAGACATTGAGCATGGAAGACACTTGGATCATCAAATTCTGAGTGATTGCCTTGTTGAGTATAGATCTCAACCTAGAGGCTTTAAGGAGACTCTATATTTTCCTCATTTCATCCAGCTAAAGGAAGAGAAGATACCATGTAGCAGAAAGGAAGTCAAAGGCAATAGATTTCTGTTGTCCACCTATGATGGGTCTTTTACTACCAGGACTTGGGTGAAAGAGTTGGTGGCATTTTTATTTCTACATCCTGTAGTAGAGAAAGAAGTTGTTGAAATCTCAGTGCTACACTTGGAGGGTGAAGCCTATGATTGGTGGAACAGCCACTTGAGCCATGAGGGAGGGAGAAATTTTTCAAATTTCATCCAAGGGTTGGTCAAAACCTTTGATAATGAAAGAAAAAAGGAAGAGGAGACCACACCACCACTTGAGGAGCCTTGTGATAATGCTGTCACACTCATGGAGGAGCAGCCACATGCACCAACAGTTGGGGTAGCCAACACTTTGGAGGAGGGAACTCTTGTAACCTTACAAGAAGTTCCAAATGCACATCAAGGTATGGAAAGATTTCCACAATCTATTGTTGCAGCAACTTCTTTTGAAAATTGTGGAGATTTACTTTTGAGTGACCAAGGGTCAAATCCCATTGCTACCATAGAGCAGCTTGGTTGCACTACGCTGTGCAACATGAAAACATTCAAGGAGGAAATAAACCATCATCTTCATGAGCCTTTGTTGGATTGTATATCACATTGGATGTTGGGGTTTGAAGCCTTGAAGGTTGATAGTAGAAATCTTGGAGTAAGAAACCCCCTCTCCCTTCAAGATGACACTTTCTCAATGAGCTCCTCTCAGCGCAAAGAGGAACTTCTACTTTGAGATCCAAGAACTCATTGGTTTTGGAAGACTATTGAGGAGAGGGAGGTCTCAAGGAGAGATCTCATCAGAGGTGCACTTCAATACACCATGGAGTGCAAATATTTTCTTCCTTTCTCACAAGAGCAGATAGAAGATGGAGGACATATTTGGACATATAACATCTCTCATGCTTGTGTTGGACATTCCTTGAGCCATACACATCATGATGGGAGGTTTTTTCCTACCACCTATTTGGGTCTTGATAGGGTCTCATTGATCCTTGAGAAGATTGCATTTCAAAATCCCATGAAGTGCAAAGACAAGAGTTTGATTTTGGAGGATGGTAGCCCTCATGGGAGGAGTACCAAGATAAAGAGGAGAAGGAAGCATCCACAAGTGGTTGAGTGGATGTGGTTGATAAGCAAGGAGCTGGGAGGCTACTTGCAAATTTATGATACCAGGAAGCAAGAGGCTTGGCTGCGCTGGTTACTCTTGAAAGAGTTTGGCCATCACTTGGAAAACACTCTTCCTAAGAGTAGGAGGATGGCTACTTGCAACATTGAGAAACATAGATTATGGATGCATGGTGTTGATATGATACTCATATCAGTCATTATGTCTTCATCACATGAGTTGTATGATGGAAGTATGGGGAGGCAGCAAAATATTTTGTTGCTTTGCTTGTTCTTGGGAGAGCAAGAGCAGATTTTCTCTCACACTTTGCATGATGTTGCAGGAGGAGGAGATGGCATTATCTCCTTGGTTTTTGATGATAAAGAGGTACTTCCACCTTGGGAGGAGCTTCTTATGTATTGTAGCATTATGGGAGATATATTTGAAAAGGAGCATGTCAAAGAATGGGGCTATGAGTTGGCCAGAGATCATTTGCAGAGGCCAACAATGCTGTCATTAGAGAGCTTGGGATTATCGATGGATTTTCCCCATGATCACTTCAAACTTGATGCACTTGGAGGACAAAGAGGAGGTGAGATTGATGGAGTAGTGGATGGAGACATCTATTACATTGGTATGCCCTCACTTGATATGATCTTCTTGACTTGGATTTCCAAGTATAAGGAGGGTGATCTTTATGCAACATATGGTTCAATTCTCTTCCTCGGAATGTGCCATACTACTATGGAGGGATCATTCATATACTCATGCATCATTTTTCTCTCAACATATGGTAAGAATATTGTTTTTACATCCACGGATTATATAACACAACATTTTGATGCTCTTACCATTTATATTAATTGCCTTGCTCCACAAAAGGGCAAGTTTGTCATTGGGCTCCATGGACAAAATTGGGCCAATTTGTATGATGGAGATAGCCATCTTTCATATGGCTTCGGGAAAGTGTTTTCTTTCATGTATGATCAGTGGATATGCTCTGTCATTTGTTTTTTATCAGTAGCTATCATGACATACATAACTATTCCTATAACACAAAATAACTTGCCATGTAATTTTCTGAAGCAGCAGTTTGCAAAACTGCATTGTCACTACTGGGAAAGCTGTTGGTACCTTCTTGCATCACTTGTAACCTTCAACATTTTCTTCATTTTTTTGCTGATCATGTCTTCATTTTCTGATATAGATCATATTTTTATGAGAAGCATGATTATGAGGGAGACACATGAATTGGATGTGTCTTTGAGTGGGAAGAATTCTCACAATTTCAGCATTACATGTTCTAATGGGAACATGGGAGGAGTTATGGCCACCACTACTACATATGTGTTCTCTTTTGAGGTGGAACACGAACTTGATAATCATCCATTGTACAGCCATGGGCAAGTGTTTGGTCTTGTATTGTTGTTATATTCAGCCATTTACTATACCATAGTAGGTGTGATGAATCTTGTATGTCACTTGCCATGTACCTTTCTTAGATTGCAGTCGATGAAACTGCACTGTATCCTTGTGAGACATTGTTTGTATCATGTATCTCCATGTAAAAATTTCAAAAAAATTCTCATTAGGATGTTCTATGATTACCATGTCCTATTCATCATGGATGGATTGTTTTGGGCCAACTTGTTCTTCATTGTTGGAGGAGCATTCTTTGGAGGATTGTTCTTCACTTTGCCATTTTAGGGCAATACTTTTGCAGCCCAGGATCAGCACACACTCTAAAATTACCATAAGTGGAGAGAAGGATAGTTTGGGGTAGGCTATGATGCTTGCCATGATCAAATTTTCAGCCCACCTTCATTTCTGGAGCTTGAGGTGGAAGCAGATTTTCAGGAGTTACCATGTTGGGAGGTGACTCATTTTGTTTGGATGATTTCCTGGGGATGAAGGATCCACATGAGGGAGATGTTCCTCATCACATTTGAGACTCCATGCCTTGAGTGGAGACTTTCCAATTCTATCCTTGCAGTTGCTTGAGGACAAGCAACATTTGGGAGGGGAGGGCTGTAATGTTCCTAAATTTTGCTTCAATAAATTGGAACATTAATTTTGTCTATTTTCACTTAGGAGATGAATAATTGGGTGAGAAGGCCCATTCATAATAAAAACATGGATAAAATCCCTCTAGTATGAAATGGGATCAGCCTTGGAACTATATTTCACACCCTCATGTGTGAAAGGAGACTTGTGCAAAGGAGCTTTGTTAAGTTTGAATAAGTCAAACAGAATTGTGTATGAGGTGGAAAGCACTACATGGTACAACGCAGAGATAGAGGAGGGAATATTCCTTTGAGGAGGAAACTGTAATGGATGGGGCCCATGGAGAGAGAGCCTTCACTTACTATATATGGAGAGGAGGAGAGCCATTTTCATTCATGCTGGTATTATTCATTTCATGTCTATTCATACATTGTGCATTCTCTGCTGTTTAGCAAGAATTGCCAGGAAACTCCTGTTTAGGATTTCCTCACCTTCTTGAGAGGCCTATTGAAGGTTGGTTTTTCATATTCCACATATCTTGGCTCAAGGACAAAGCATCCTCCTCCAGGATAGAATTATTGCTACAACATCATAATACTATGTTGTAGGGTGTTGTAGTGGAGACTTCACAACGCCTCTTCCATTGCTTGTTTTTCAGAGAAAGAGTCTTTCATTTCTTTGGGAGATAAATTTGGAAGCATTGGAGCTGATTTTCAGATCTTGGCACTTGGCCATAGTGGTCTATTCCACTCACTGCGCAGTCCCTCTTAGTGACTACATTATTTTCATGGAGTATCTGCAGTGAGGGTTTGTTGTATTGTTTGGAGGGTGAAATATCAAGTGTAAGGATTGGCCTTCCACTTTGGAGATCCATTGGAGAAGGTCTACTTCATATTTTTCATCATCATCAGCCTTCTCTACTTAGTTCCAGATTTGAGTTGCTGTAGAGACCCAACAACTCCGACATTTTTTCCTTTTTGCATATTTTAGCCAATCCCTTGGAGGATTGATGTTTTCTTGTTTCTAAGGGTTAGATATTTTCTCCCCTATTGTATTTGAGCCATATCTTGCTATATATTTCATTTATTATGTAATATAGAGCAGTACCTCTTATATACTGTGTCCTCATAGCCTGGGTTTATGTAGAAATAGCACTGTTCTCTATCTTCCATGTAAATGTCTTGTTGAGGCTTGCATTGCCTTTCTTGAGTGGATGTTTCCTCAAGGAATTGTACTCTTTTTCTGCTATAACATTATTTGATGGCTATTCAGATCTTCATATGTTCATGGTTGTATAATAACGTTGTCTTTCCATTTCTTGCTTAAGAATTGTTGCAGTCCCTCACGGGGCACTTTCTGAGGACAACTAGTAGTGGGAGATCTGTTTAACCACTCTAGAAGGATTTATTTGGCCCAAACTCTTGTATTTTGGTCTTAGACACATTGGTCTAAGGGATCCAGGTCTTGGTATCAAATCCTGCTGCCTCCATTTCTGGAAAATGCGTTTTCCAGCCATGGATTGCTAACTGTCCTGATTTAGGAACATTACAGAATTTCAGATATTGAGGATCTGAAATTATATAGATAATTCAATTTCAATATAGAGCTCCCCAAAATAAAGTAAAATGTGTGTGTTTTTTTTCCCAAATTGCATAAGTCTTGTTTGAATAATCAAGATGAATTGATTCCAAGGGCATATTGTAGAATAGATATCAGTATTGGATTCTAAAATGGCCCCTAAAAAGAATTCAACACCCATTAAGCCTTTAGAAGGCTCTACTATGACTCATGAAGATGAAGAATGGAAACATGACATATAAAAATTACAAGAGAAAGTGCAAAAAATTTCACTCTCACAAAGAGCAACAAAAAATGACATGGAAGTTTTGAAGAAAGGTGTGGAAACTAAGATCGATGGATTGAAGAAAGGCATGAAATCTAAGATGGATGGTTTGAAGAATGGCATGGAATCTAAGATAGATGGCATGGAAGTTGGCATGGAATATAATATGGATGACATGGAAGCTAAGATCGATGAGAAAATGGAAAACATGAAGAATGATCTAGAAGCAGACATGGAAGGTTTGACAAAGTTGAGACAAGAAATATTTCCTAATGGTGAAAAGATAGTAGAGGAAACTCATGATGAGAACAAAATAAATGTTAATCATGATTTCATAAAATCTAATGTTGGTGGGAAGAACCACCATATTCCAAAAATGGATATGAGGAAGTTTGATGGAAAGGATCTTGTAACATGGATACTATAGATGGAGCAATATTTTGATCTCCATAATGTGAAAAACACACAAAAGGTATGCATTGCAAATTTACATTTAGAACAAAATACATTTGTATGGTATCGATGGCTTTGCTCTCGTAAAAAAATTGTCACTTGGTCGATTTTTACGGAGGAAATGATAACACATTATGAGGATACAAAGAGCAACACCTTCTTCAGCCAATTGATAAATCTCAAACAAAAGGGTTTAGTGGGGGAGCACATTGAGGACTTCCAAAAATTGAATATAAGGGTAACTGATATTCCAGAGGAACATAGGATTGATCTCTTCATAGGTACTTTAAAGGATAACATCCAACATGAAGTTTTCGTTTTAGAACTTGATTCATTGGAGAAGGAATTTAGGTTGGAAAGAAAAATTGAATGCAAAACTATGGTGACAAGGAAGCCTACCACTCACTTCTATAAAGAGGGAAGTGTTGCTACTCCTAAATTTCCACAACCTACAAGGTTGACACCACAAATATTGGAAGAAAAAAGAGAAAACGGGCTTTGCTACAGTTGTGATAGAAAATACACTAAAGGTCATAAGTGTGCTGAGAAGAAATTATTTTACATAGATTGTGAAGAGGAAGAAGAAAATGAACAAGAAGAGGATATCCACTAGGAACCACCCAAGTAGAGGAAGAAATGAGCCCGACCATATCATGTAATGCATTGGATGGAATTACCACTCCTAAAACTCTCAAGATAGAAGGACATATCAAGAAGAAAAAGGTAATAGTGTTGATTGATTCAGGTAATACCCATAATTTTATTCATTGTAAGGTAGCCAAGGAATTGAATTGTTTGCTATACCTAGCACCAAAATGTCAAGAGATGGTTGCAAATGGAGGAACTAGAAATTGCTCTAGAAAATGCCATAATATCAAACTAACCATGGGGGAATATGTATTGAATAGTCCAATGCTTTCCATTCCTATGGGAGGTGTTGATGTTGTAATAGGAGTACAATGGTTACAATCTTTGGGGACGATAGCTTTTAATTTTTAAGAACTTTTCTTGAAATTTCTTTCAGAAGGAAATTAAGTTGAATTATGGGGTATTGTAGGGAAGCTAAGAAAGATAATAAGCTCTAATGTCATGACAAAGCTTCTAAAAAAAGAACAATGAAGCATAATTACAGAATTATGCTTACTAGAAGTTCCAACATCAAAATCATCTATTTCTGCAGATCTTCGAAAAGTCTTGGACAATCATTCCAAGGTTTTTGAAACTCCCAAAGGACTCCCACCTATTCGCGATCATGATCATGATATTCATTTGATTCCAGGAAGTGTTCCTCCAAGCATCAGGCCTTATAGATATCCTTATGTCCAAAAGAGTGAAATTGAACGTATGATTGCAGAAATGTTAGAGGCGGGTATAATTCAACCTAGTCAAAGTTCTTTCTCTGCTACTGTAGTATTGGTACACAAGAAGGATGGATCATGGCACATGTGTCTGAATTATAGGGAGCTCAATAATCTCACCATTAAAGATAAATTTCCCATTCATGTGATTGATGAATTATTGGATGAATTACATGGAGAAATTTATTTTACAAAGTTGGATCTTCGTTCAGGGTATCATCAAATTAGAATGAAGACTAAAGATATTCCGAAAATAGCATTTCGAACTCATGAGGGTCATTATGAATTTTTGGTCATGCCTTTTGGATGCACCTTATACATTTCAAGGGTTGATGAATTCCATTTTCAAACCCTTAGAGTTTTGCTAGTACCTTTTGATAATATACTAATCTACAACAGGTCTTGGAAGGATCATGCTCAACATGTTAAGAGGGTGCTCAAACTATTCCAGGAGAAACAATTATATGCAAAAACATCCAAATGTTTCTTTGGAGTACAAGAGGTGGAATATCTGGGTCATATTGTATCTCACGAGGGTGTTAAGGTATACCCTAAAAAAATTAAAGCCATTAAGGAATGGAAAGTCCCCACAACCATAAAGCAGTTGCGAGGATTTCTCGGGTTAATAGGATATTATCAAAATTTTGTTAAGAATTATGGGAGAATAGTAGCACCTCTAACAACATTATTGAAGAAAGATGAATTTTCATGGACTCCTGAAGCAACTAAGGCCTTTGAACATCTTAAAGAGGCAATGTGCCTAGCACCAGTCTTAGCTACGCCAGACTTCACAAAAACCTTTATTGTGGAATTTGATGCCTCAGGAAATGGAATTGGTGTTGTTTTAATGCAAGAAGGAAGACTCATTTCTTTTGAAAGTCCTCTAATCAAAGGAAAGTATTTACAGAAACCTATTTATGAGAAGGAAATGTTAGCAATACTGCATGCACTAAAGAAATGGAGAACTTACCTAATGGGAAGACACTTCAAGATAAAAACTGATCATGATAGTCTTAAACAATTTTTGGAACAAATACTATCTTCAGAAGAGCAGCAAAAATGAGTCACAAAGATGTTGGGTTATGACTTTGAAATAATATACAAAAAAGGGAAGCTAAATGTTGTTGCAGATGCACTCTCAAGAAAGAATGAAGAGGTGGAAGCATTGCTTTGTGCCATTTCTATTATCCAACTAGATTGGATAACCGAACCAAGAGATGAATGGAAGAAGGACGAAGAATTGTGGACACTCATTCAAAAGTTGCAGCAAGATCCTAGTATATCTGATACATTTAGTTGGAAAAATGATTCCTTATGGTACAAATATCGCTTATATCTTTGTAAGAATTCCCAACTAAAACAAAAGATACTTTTGCAATTGCACACTTATCCTTTAGGAGGACACTCAGGATTTTTAAACACTTACCACAAGGTGAAGATTTTTTTTTTTTGGGATGGCCTTAAATCTGATATTCAAAATTTTTTGGCGGAATGTTTGGTTTGCCAGCATAATAAATTTGAGACAATTAAGACCCCAGGTCTTCTACAACCTTTATCCATTCCAAGTCAACATTGGGAGGAGATTTCAATGGATTTTATCACAGGTTTACCTAAGTCCGAAGGAAAGAGTGTCATCATGGTGGTAGTTGATAGACTTACCAAGTATGCACACTTTTGTGCATTATCTCATCCATTTAAAGCAAGTACATTTTCTACTACATTTATGGACAGAATTCAAAAGCTACATGGAAGCCCAAGGGTTATTGTGAGCGACAGAGATCCCATTTTTACTGGAAATTTTTGGACGGAGTTATTTTCTTGTTTGGGTACTCGATTAGCTCATAGCTCATCTTATCATCCTCAATCTGATGGTCAAACTGAGATAGTAAATAAATGTTTGGAAGGATATCTTCGTTGTTTTGTATTTGATAAATAAACACAATGGGTCAAGTGGTTACCTCTCGCTGAATGGTGGTATAACACTTCCTTCCATACTGCAGCAAAAATGACCCCATTTATGGCACTTTATGGATATCATCCACCATCCATCACATCATCTTTAAGAGAAAATTCAAAGGTTCAAGCAGTGGAAGATCACATCGAACATCAACAAGAAGTTCTCCAACTCTTAAAGGACAACCTGAATTTGGCACAAAATCGAATGAAACAACAGGCAGATCAACATTGCAGCGAGAGAAGTTTTGATGTAGGAGACTGGGTATTTTTACGGCTACAACCATACAAACAAATGTCCCTCAAGCAAGCTGAGAAGGATAATAAATTATCGCCAAAGTACTATGGTCCTTACAAGGTGTTGCAAAAGATTGGTACTATGGCATACAAATTGGAGCTTCCTGCTTCTTCGCGAGTACATCCAGTTTTCCATGTTTCATGCTTAAAGAAGGTTATAGGTGAAAATCTTCCAGTTCAAACAATATTGCTAGAACTTGATGAGGAAGGAAAAATCATATTGGAACATGAAGCGGTCATGGAAACAAGAACTCGACAGCTATGGAATCGATCAATTTCAGAGTATCTCATCAAGTGGAAGAACTTACCCACTGAAGATTCTACATGGGAGGATGAGAATTTTATACGGAAGCACCCAGAGCTACTCAAGCATTGAGGACAACACTTTTTTGAAGGAGAGGGGCATGTTAGGTCCCTATATTACTAGTATAGTCCCTTATTGTTGTTAGTGTAACCCCCTTATTGTTATTATTGTACCCTTGTAACTCCCTTATTGTTATTATTGTGCCCTTAAATTATTATTGTTAGGTCGGATAGGATTACATTGGGCCCCATGGACTCCTATATATATAAAGGAGGTTTTGTAATGTGAATTATCCAAGAATTTTTCATTCATGTAATGTATTGGAGGTTTCCCCCTCGAAGTGGCTTATTTCTAAGCCGTTGATATCCCTTTTCTTCTCTTTTTGGAGCTGGTTTCATAACATGGTTTGTAGTTTTTTATTAAATAAAAGAGAAATATTATAATCAATGTTCATATATTTAAGGTAATCTCATCTCACATAAAAGTTCCTTAGGCATAATATACTAAGCATGGAGAAAGATTCCAAAAAAATTGGAATATAATTTTTTCTCATATTTCAGATTTATTAAAATAATATTTATTATTTTCATTTCCTTTTCTATATAATTGTTTTATACTAATTTAAATTAGACTCCAATTATATATAAAAAATTAAATTATTATACGATAATATATAGGAAAATTAAACTCATATTTGATTTAAAAATTGCAAAAAACCAATGTTAAAATAAAAGTCAATTATAAAAACAATATTAAGTTTTTATTTTAAAATTGAAAGAAAGTATATTGAATTTAAATTGGGTTATTTGAATTAATTTATTGGTAGATTATAAGGAGACAAACTTTAAAATGACATAACATAAGAAGATAATCTCTTAGTTGTTCATAAGTATTTTAAGTTTATACATTAAGACTAACTTTGTATTTTCAACCTAAATAGTACCTCCAAGAAATCCAAATCCAATGTTCTGTTCTTGGTGATAATCGTAACAATATACCTCTAGTAAGACTAACATAAGAAGATAATCTCTTAGTTATTCATAAGTATTTTAAGGTTATACATTAAGACTAACTTTGTATTTTCAACCTAAATAGTACCTACAATAAATCCAATGTTCTGTTCTTGGTGATAATTGTAAACACTGTACCTCTAGTAAGGCTATTTACTTTTTAATTGTTTAACCTACTTTTATTAGGCATATCTCCTTTTTAATAGCATTTAGCATAGTTTAATATATGAATTCAAATACTTCTTAAAATTGTAGTTTAAAAATTTTAACCTTTTATTGTTTGGCCATAAGAGACTTTACATTAATAATTATAATGATTTTGAATTTTGATTTCTGAATTAGAAAATATAATTTTAGAATAGAATAATTTGCTATTTTTTTATTTTGCATTTAATAGAATTTATGTAGTTTTTTTTTTATTTTTTCATTTAATTTGTTAAACTATTAGAATATTATTATGCAAATGGATTTAAGAATTTCAAAAACCACAATTGCACTTGTCAGTTAACATCTTTCGTAGGAGGATCCATAAACACACTCTAAAAAAATTATTTATATTTCATATTTGTAGTTGAAATAAAAATATATATTGAATAGCTAAAAATGGCTCAAAAAAGAGAGTGATAAGTCTGTTTAGAATAGTTCTTTCAAGATATACATAAGGTTTTCTTCAAAAAAAAATTCTCCTTTACTAGTTATCAGTAGTTTCTTTGAAAGGAAAAAAAAAAAAAAAAATCAAACATGATAACTTGTCACTTAAGTCGAACATTTTTCATTTTATTATTTTGACTTTTATCCAACCAATTGGAGGTGCTTAGCACCTGAAGATTATATTTTTGAGCATCAAAAATCATAAATAAATGCTACTCCTTAAAGAATCTAAATGTTCTATCTCATGAGCTCTCTTTACTCCTCCCACTAGAACTTTAGTCTAGTCTATCTCTTGGGATAAAGGGTCCCCTAGAAGTATCCATTTTTCATAACCTCCAAAATATGATCTTCATCAACATTTTTTACTTATGTTCCTTCATTTAACTGTCTTTTTTCCATGAGTGGAAATATCTTCATAACTCTCATCATCTTCATATATCTCACCTGTAGACTCATATGGATGCTAGATTTTGGGATTGAATACTTGACCCTTTTTTTATTTGGGTGAATACTTACTTGAGGACATGTTTCTTGTTGATTCTCTATTTCATAAAAAACATAACACCAAAATGTTATAATTTTAGAGTACAACAATTATATCCATTTATAATTCTTCAGTTTTAAATTCATTCTATCAAGAAGTCATTTATTAATGTTCATATGTACGTAGATTCATGCATAAGTGAATAAGAATTGTTGTGTCTTCTTAAGATTTGTTTTATATTTTTTCTAATGTGTTTGTAATATCTTTGAAATTTAAACGATACAAAAAGGGGAGATGCATATTTTATAACCAAGCCCAAATAGTTATTGCAAAAACTACCATAATTGATGGAGTAAGGAATATACTATTTATTCCCCAAATCTAATATCCCTCATTGAATACATCCTCAAAATAATAATAATTATAAAACTAAACTTTGAAAAACCCTTGAAAAACAATAGAAACTCATTCATCAGTAAATTGGCATGGATATTACACTAGAGAGATAATCATGTAATAGATTGATGAAAAAAACCAAAATGTATATTATAAAGAGTTAATTCCTTATGATTATAAGTTTATTATTATTAATTGTTGTTTATGCATTCAATGGATAAAATGTGAAAAATTGAAAATAAATAAATACAATCACACACCAACCACAATGAAAACCAAGCTATGATTCGAGAAACCCTTATAGGATAAAACCCAACTAGAAAATGAGGTTGATCTACTCTCTTTTGTCTAGAATGGAAATATTGCAACTACAAAGAAGAAGGAAATCTCTATGGAGTTAACTAAGGCATGTGGCCCATGAGCTACTACAAAAGTACAAACCCCCTCCATTATTCTCTCTCTCTATCCAATCTCATCTACTCTACTCTAGCATGGAACAAAATGAAAAAAAGTAAAATGCAACCCCCTTTCCTCCTAGTGTCTCGGCTATACCATAGTTTGACATCCAACTAGGGGTCATGTTTGACTCCTTCAACTCTTAACTTGAGTTACAAAATTGAACCTTCTAGAGTCTTATTCAAATTTTCCACATGGATAGCCCCATAAACATGAATAATAGAGCATTTTTTGGCATATGTTAGTGCCATGGTGATCAAACATGGTAGGACAACTTATAGGAGACATAACTTTCACATACAGACATTGATTGGCATGATTCTTACATTGTTGGAAATTTATTAAAGTGTATAATATTGTTGCAAAGTCTACACTAAATAAACAACCCTTTACCCCCAAAATATGTCACTTTATGCCTCAAAATGGCTCAATAAGGTTTCATACAAGAACTATTCAAATTGGGCCCTACCATTAAGGCTACTCCTATAATATGATTCCTCCAATTTTTCATCTCAAAAAGTAGTGAGATGGATGGAAAAAAATATAATTTCCAATATGGATCACCCATAACATTTTCAGAAATTTGTATGACTCCGTTGATGTAATTCAACTAAGCATGGTTAAACCACATTAAAATGAACAATTACTACAAATGCTTTAAGGGTTTGAAATAATTAATTTCTCTCTAAATTATCAACCTCCAAGGTTGGCTCCTTATCCAATTTATCTACCATAAGTGGACTTGGAATGGTTAGTATTTAGGATCATGTTTGTGGATCCTTTGGTTTTGTTGCTTCCTTGTAGGAAACCATATTAAAATAAGAAAAAACCTCAACTCTCATAGCTCCTCTTTGCCAATGTTATATTCCTAAACTTGTGAATAATTTCAATGATATTTACCCTCATATATAATATTTTGTTGATCATACGAAAGCCCCCGAATTTTCCTCAGGAAAAAATTGATGTTAACCACATGTTTTATTTGATTTACAGACAAAATTTGTGACTTCACATTGAGTAGATTTATAAAAATATGTAATTTTGTAGAAGTGTTTTTTTCACCTATCTACTGCCTTGAGATGGAGGTGATATTATACCTCACCATTTAATGCAATAAATGGCCCTTTCAAAAGCTATACACTCCTCCCCTAGCATTATCATTTTGCACATAGAATTATTTCATCTCAATGGCACTAATCCTTGATTCCATGATAAATCAATAAATCTTTCCAAACTATTACAAAAATGGAGTATCCAAAAATCTCAACTCAACATAAATACATAGAATATGATAGCAAGAATTTGATCCTTTACTAAAATTTATCCTCCATGTTGTTATGTAGAATTATGATCTACGGATAAATAAAATTCCCTAAGTGTGGTGCTCGGCACTTAGAACAAAAGATTAAAGACTTTGCTATCACTTTCTCTAAGAATAAATAGACACACAAAAAGATAGAAGAACCTACTTGTGATCCAAGCGCTTCCTATTCTGCTTCTGTCACTTTTGCTATAACCTCCAATCCAACTTAGATTGCCAGATTGATTCCTACAAGTATAAACAGAGAACATCAAAAACATTGCAATATACAGATGCCTACTTATCTTAATCACTTAAATCAATTAAACATGAAACAGATATATCATTCAAGAGTCCATTGCATGAGAAATAGAAACATAAACAGATACATATATGGGAAAATGAACAAAAATCTTTATTAGAGAGTAGAAGAGGGGGGTTACAACCAATGATCGATTTGATGTCACTAGCTCCAGCTTCATCCTAGCCTCATCACATTCAACATCTCACCAGTAGCATATCACTTCTTTCACTCTCTCAATTGAGAATCCAACAACATTTCTTTACCAAAATTCTTCCTTTTCTAGCACTAGGATCTGTGCTCAATTTATAGGGCGGCTAATGGTAGTTTCTCAATGAATCACTTTCTAATAATAGGAAAGACATGTTCCCAAGATCAGAGGTGTTATATGGACACTTGGAATCGAATTTTGACACATATGGACTCTTCTAGAAGGCACTGGCCATGTCGAGATTCCAGAACAATGAGAGTTTCGCTCTCATTTGACCAATGCACCCTTGAATGTTGGGAAGTGCATTGTAGTGCACCCTTGAATGGAGGGAGCTGTATATGCAATGTAGTTAGTCCCTTGAGAGGCAGCATTGGTGAGCTCATAACTGATATAACATATACTTCAAACTTTGGAAATCTCACAATAGAAGCCATGAATGATTTGTTCTTCTCTTAGGGCATATAGCAATTGAAATGATAGGGAATGATAGACCCTATTTCATTGGTCCTGGGGATGATGTCTAGTTTGACCAGGTCACGGGGGATGATGCCCAAATTGACCTATAATAGCTGCCCCTTAAAGAATGAATTTAGAATAATAACAATATTTTGAATGAGATTCTTTACAACGTGATGAGCTGGAACTGAAGCAGAGTGGCAACCTACATCAATCTTACAATACATTACATCATGATATTTTCATCTTGATCACGAATTGCTAAGGGGGGCATTCCCATCTCAGCACATAAACTATCTAATAACATGCACATAGTGCAGAAAGTCAGCTACATTGGAATGTTTCCCAATATAGACATGCCTACAGATATATGCCCATGTTAGGATGAAAATATGTATGTAAGGTCACCATATAGATGATGTGTACAAAAATTCTGAAATCGCAGCCCAGATGGCTGAAACTAGATGTGGGGTCTTCTTATCTCGTTCACTCAATCGTTCGGGTACAATTCTAGCCATGTGAATATATGCTTTCTAGTCGAAAATGGTAAGACATCGTTTGATTACCAGGCATTGATGTGAGTTGTTACCAAACGTGAGAGAATTTACATTGATGTTAATGGCTCTCAAGGTACTATAGTACATTTCGTAAGGCGTGAATAGATTATTTGATGTCGAACGCGAAACAAAATATTTCAGTCAAAGGTCCCAAAGCGAGGATCTGTCGATGTTGTAACAAGCCTCATGGTATTGGAATATGATGTTTCTAAGTAAACTTCCTGGATGAGGATTTTATGTCGACAGGAAGCCACTTTATCGCAAAACGGGAGTTACTTATTTCAAAGAAAAAATGTGACTTGATATAACAATGTTCGTGGATGACTTTCATGAGAATGAATCTTTATCAATATTGCAGAAGGATGAGTATTTACTGGATGAATTCTCTTGAACATATCGGTGACATTGAGATGAGTTGGCAGCATTGACCCAAAACCGGAGTGAAGTTATGATGAACCATAGGTATGAATGAACCATCAAGAAGATTACCCAACCCAAATAGTCACGATGATGTAGTGAAGTGTCAAGTTCAAGAGCGACCTACTACTGTAAAATTTATGTTCACTTTCCCAAATTTTCCCCGGTCATTTGTCGACCAATACCTCTTTATTTTTTAACAAGCTTGAGGAGGATAACATATGTTTGAGCTGTAATTCAACCCTTCGGGCGATTAATGTATCTCTATTTAATAACTTGACGAGTCTAACAATGAATGAAACTTGATTCTTGCCATGATCGAGAAGCCTGTTGCTATTTTATGTTTTAATGATCTTAATGACAGTGATAGCTCGATCCTTTTTCATATTTAGAGAGTTTGAAAAAGAGGACAAAGAAAACTCCACAATTACTTTTTCGTAAAGTTTTCGCTCAGATCCAAAAAAGTGTAAAATGATATCTAAGAGAACCTCCTAGCCATGTTTGGCTAAGGTTTTCCTTTTTCCTAAATAATCTATCACAGACCGGAAAATGGTTAAACTTATACTGAGTATATATCAATTCATTTCCTTTTACGAGCTCAAAAAGGCAAGTGCTCAAAAAAAATTTCACATTATTGGAGTCTGAAAAGAGCTAAAAGAAGACTCCAGGGGTTCCTTTTTCGTTGTTATCGAAGCTCGAAAAACAGATAAAAGTGCACTTCAAGTCCTTTTTCGTATTTATCAAAACTTGGAAAATAAGGATAAAAGTATGATTTGTGGTCAAACCATTCTTGAGATAAATGTGCACAACTAATCTGCTATATCAGTTGCAAACTTGTTCAGAACAACATCAAATGGATTAAAAATACCTGTTTCATGATAAAAAAATGAATAAAACCATAGTGACAGCAACAAATATGATTTGCAAATAATCAAATGACTAATTAAAAGAGTTTGTACTATTCATTTTTACCATTTGAAAGTTACCATTTGCATTTTGGAGCTTTGAACCTATTTTTTCCCCTGAACTTTAGCTATCAATTGCGATTGATTCTGTGGACGGTTTTCCTCGCCGTTTGATGCAGGCTGGTGCCATAAACCTCCTCTTTCTTTTAGTAGTATTTTTATTTCATTTCATTGAAATTTTTTATGGATTTGGTCCCCTTATGGTAGATCTATTTACAAAAGAGGGAAACGCACCCTTAGATGTCAAAACTTGCGTTGGAATGCACCTAAAATGAAGACTAGGTGCATATGCAATGCACTGTCTCTTGTCCAAGGCCGCGTTGGGCGCAATTCACATTTTTTATTCTTTTAGTGTGCCCAAATGTTTCCTAGTTTTTTGCATGAAAAGGGTCCTAATGATTCTTATGGTTGTATTTCAGGGATTCAACATACCAAAATAAAAATTACTTGGAGAGAAAGAGAGCATGAATAACAAAAACTTATTTCCCTTAATGATCCGGGTACTGTAAGAGCCCTCAGAGACTGTGGTTTATTGAAGTACTTCCGTCTATCAGGTATGAGACAACAGATGGAAGTATTGGAGTTCCTTTTTCATGCATGGGATCTGGAAATTGAGGCATTTCATATTGGGAAAAAATTTGTCCCAATTTTAGTGGAGGACATCTATTTTCTGATAGGCTTGTCGAGGAGAGGCCTACCAATTTCCATCTTAGGGTCTGATCTTGGAGGAGAGACAGTGAGAGACTATATATTGCAGTATTGCAATCTAGGGGAAGAGCCTAGCAAGGACGGGAAAATAAACATCCGTGATGTTTGTGATTTTCCATTGAGAACCATCTTATTCACGATCACAAATCTTGCTGGTACCGCTACACTCCATGTACCGAACAGATTTTATATGCAGTATGTTCTAGAGTGCATGGAACCAACAATTTTCAATTGTGTTGATGCCGTACTTTCTCAAAATGAAAGAACAACTGAGAAAGGCAAAGGGAGGATGGAAGAAAAATTTCAACTATGGTTCGATCCTCATTTATTTTTCCTTAGAGCAGATTCCACTGATGCAGCCTCAGCATGTGACATTGGATATCTCTAACCCTAGAGATCTAAGGATGCAGAGATGGGTAGAACTAATGGATAGACATGCAGACCAATTTTCCATTGCGTTCTCGACTGCATTCTTTGCCTAGTTTAGTCGACAGATTATCGCCATCGATGACTATGGATATGTAGGCCTTGACTTCCGAGGAGGTCCAGATTTAGCTTTACCAGAAGGCACTCAGTGGGGTGCAACTGGTAAGAATTTTTTGACCATATTTTTTTATTTTTCTAAGGTTTATACATGTTTTTGTATTTTAATGTTTTCCCAATACTAAACTAAAGTTTTGATGTAATGCATATCTGGGTCGAGTTCAACCAGTGGGAGAGCCAAAGCATGGAGCAGATGATCCAGTAGAGAGGGTTGTCGGGAGAGTAATGCTTTAAGATTTAGATATGGGTGAGACTCTTGCTGAGCTTTAGCAGCACATACAGGGGTTGACCTTCGGGATTCTGGATTTCCGGATTGAGGAGTTACCCATGTGATTGCAATGCCACACTATTGGCATTTCTAACCATTGTATGTGGTTACTGCGTAGGATAGCTATATCAGTAGTATGTTATCATGAGCACCACCAGTTTACTCACTACAAGGAAAAGACCCTCTAGCGGATGTTTTTGAGGAACCCCATAGAAAAATGCCCCAGACATTTGTTCCTAGTGGAGGATCCTAGAGGAGGTTGGCGGGCGGAGGATTTTGCGGATTTATTTCGTCTGGTGCTCTTATCAACCTAAAATGAACCGGTGCGTTCAATATGACAATGGACCAGTGCATTACAAAAATTGGCACACCGGACACCATGCGCTCCATACAAACAGGCCCGATGCATTCTATTTTTGTAGAGCATCGGTGTGTTAGATGTCGACCGCATAGATATCGCCCGGTGTGGAATAAAAGAAATGCACTGGGGCACCCACAAAACGCACCCACTGGTGGATGGCTAAATAAAAAAAATTACGGCAAAAAAATCGCATAAAAAATTGGCACACCAGAAACAGTGCACTCCGTACACACCCTTTCGGTGCTTTTAATTCAGCAACCGCACTGGTGCATGTCATACCGTCAGCCTCGGTGCCTCATAAAAAGTCCACAGAACATAAAAAACCTGGTGTCGAATGACTGAAACGCACTGGGATCCCTGTGAATGCCGCACACCAGAAAAGGGTTTAAAACAAACAAAATTACAGCCAAAAAACCACAAAAATCATTGGTTCACCGGGCACCGTTACCAGTGCGTCAGGTTACCGTACAGCCCCGGTGCATCACCTCTCCATGCCCCAGTGCATCACAAAAGCAAGTGGAACATAAAATTCCTGGGGCGGAATGATGGAAATGCACCAGGGTCCCCATAAATTCCGCACACCGAAATAGGGTTAAATAAAAAAAAATTACGACCAAAAAACCAGAAAAATCATTGGTTCACCGAACACTGTTACCGGTACATCATGATAATGTAGAGCATCGGTGCTTTAAAAATACTCCATCCCGGAGCATCCTAAAAGCACATGAAAAAATAAAGAGCCCGGTGTGGCATACATACAATGCATTGGTACTCCAGAAAACATCCCATGCACCAAAATAGGGTTAAATAAAAAAAAATTATAGCTAGAAAACCACAGAAATCATTGGTTTACCGGACACTATTACTGGTGCGTCATATTACTGTAGAGCACTGGTGCATTAAACATATGCCGCCCCGGTGCCTCCTAAAAGCGCACGAAACAGAAAGAGCTCGGCACGACATACAGGAAATGCACCAGTATTGCTGTAAAAAGCCCACGCACCGGAATAGGGTTAAATAAAAAAATTACGGCCAAAAAACCACAAAAATGATTGGTTCACTGAACGCCGTTACCGATGCGTCTCGTTAATGTAGTACACCGGTGCGTGAGTACAGTTACGCCGCCCCGGTGCTTCCTAAAAGCGCGGGAAAACAGAAAGAGCTCGGTGCAGCATTAATACAACGCACCGGTACTCTAGTAAAAACCTGGCGCACCGGAATAGGGTTAAATTAAAAAAAAAATTACTCCCAAAAAACCACATTTTTCACTTTTTTTAGTGCTACAGAGCTCTCAAGCACCAGTGCAACTTATCCTTGCTGAAGCCGCACTAATATCCATGCTCCCATTGCATTTATTGCATGCACTGCTGCTGTACATTGCCACCAATATCCAGCTTGAATTTTATAAAATAGTGGACAATTTTTCTTTTTAAATTTGTACAGCCAATATGCCTCCTCGACGAGTAAATGTACAGGTATTTTTCTATTTTTTCCATAATTAAACCTTTTAGCAGATTAGAATTTTAAAAAACCTTAAAATTAACCATTAAAAAGAAAAAGAAAAAAATTGTCACGCGGTGCGCTCGAGCCGTTCGGCTCGCATCAGGTGTGGTGCTGCCTGTAAATTTATAGGCTGCACCGATTTGCGGTGCTGCCTGTAAATTTATAGACTGCACTGCACCCAGTGCTGAAGGCATCCACACCGATTCTAGGGTAGTACTGCGAGGTGCATGGTGTAATTTTAAAATTTTTAAAAAGTGTGGTACGGTCATTGACCAGGCCACACCATTGACAATGTTGAATTGCGGCCACCCGGTGCGTTGACGAACTTATCCGCCCCGGGGCACATAAGTTTTTCTGCGCACTGGAACTACCAATCAACATTGTCAATAGTTTGGGTTGGTAGACCGATGCTAGGTGTGTCCGCACCGGTTCTGGGGCGGATTCCAAAGGCGCACTGTGTAATTGTAAATTTTACAACAAAGAGCGGTGCGCTCTGATGCCTGGCCGCACCATACAACTATGTACGGTGGCAGGAGGGCAGTGTGCTAACTTAGCTATAAGTCCCGGGGCGTATAGTGAAGTTAGTGAACTGGCCTCCTGACACCGCACTTAGTGAACGGTGCACTAAAAATATTTTCTAGAGCACCGCTCCCGATGCTTTTTATATCATTATGTGCACCTTAGATGGTGCATCTCTAGGTAGGGACGCACCGTTACCAGTGTGTGACTGTGTTTTTGGCACATCGTCTCTTGTTTTATTTATTTTTCAAAAAACATTTATATACGTATATTTGTAAATACATGTGTCATTTAATTAAAAAATTGTGCTTAATATGTCAATCATTCAGAGACGTGAAAGGAGAGAAGAGGAGCAATAACAACAACAACAGGTGGAACAATATAACATGGTTTGCCTATGGGAGGTAAGAGAGAGGGAGAGAGATGTGTACCCTATTACAGCAGTGACACAGGGGCTCCTAAGGTAGGTAGGCCTCCTCAAGTTCTATGAGAAGGCTACTTCCCTAAAGTCCCATAGTGGTCTTTTGAGACATCTTATCTAAAAGTGGAATGCCTAGCGACAGGCTTTCCAAGTTGGTATCGACCAGTGGTACATGCCCACTGAGGAGGATGTTTATTTTATTACAAGGCTTTCAAGGAGAGGGGTGGATTTTCCCTCGTTCCCCAAGGTTCCAGCTGGCTGTGTGGCAGGGAGTTCGTTAGTTTATTCCCAGAGATACATTAGAGCAGACATATTGTCTCCTTCATATTTTCAGGTCTCTGGAGGACAATTACGTATTGGTGTGTTTGGTGGTGAGGAGGTCCAGTGTCTCTCACTTATCATTTAGACCATTTTGTACAACACTAGTGACGGGCAACACATTATTTTCCAGCTTTTATATTATGTTGATTCTTTACTATAGCAGCCATGACTTGTCAGGTGG
Source organism: Pinus albicaulis (assembly GCA_034641835.2). Classification (NCBI taxonomy): domain Eukaryota; kingdom Viridiplantae; phylum Streptophyta; class Pinopsida; order Pinales; family Pinaceae; genus Pinus; species Pinus albicaulis. Next base: position 38,283 of record JAXQQM020062118.1, read on the forward strand.
TCTGCCATTTTTTTAGGGCAGTTCTGTACAACATTAGATAGATGTCATGCTCATGCACAAGGGAGGGTCAACTTCCCTTTTGCTTTAGAGCTTTTTTGTTTATTTTTTGAGAGGTTTCTAGAGATGAGGCCTTCTTTTCTTTGGCAGCCTTGTAGGCCGATGACTAAGGCACGTATGCATATGTGGGGGTAGATGATGCCAGAGAGGGAGGAGACTTTGTTTCCAGCGAGGATATCAGATGATGCATTGGGGTTGCTAGCCAATGTTTTTGAGCATCCCTTCATTATGGTCCCCTGTACTTATGCGGGTTTGGATTGGCGAGGGTGTGCCAACATCCTCTTCATAGATGATGAGCTGCCAGATGATAGAGGTAATATTACTGTTTTATTTAAATATATTCTAACATTATCTTTAACTTGTTTTTATTGAATTGTGTAATGAAATTGTATAATTATTGTTGTGTACTTATATATATTTTGCAGACATTGGCTCTTATGATGGCGAGGAGATGCCTCCACCACCACCTGATCTAGTGGTGGATCTTGATGATATAGAGGCTAATGATAGGCTCTTACAAATGTGGAGAGGCATGCCACGTGACATGTATAGCCTGATGCGGCATGTCGTAGGAGTTACGACAGCTTTTACGTGACTGACGAGGACTGTCGCATGTTACAAGCAAGCCGCAACACATGATGGACAGTCTACGAGACACAACTTACCATTGACATCCCATGATCATTCACAGCCTCATGCCGTGCCATATTTTCATGCAGAGCCTCCAGTAGCATCTACTAGCAGTCATCATGGAGATGAGGCTCGATCATCAGCTGATCCATGACATTTATATTACAGTTGTATATTTTTACCATTATACATACATACATACATACATACATACATATATATATATATATATATATATATTATGGTCCATGTATTTTATGTTCATTTTGCAGTTGTACTTAATTTACATGTTGGTGATCATCATTATATGTATGTTGTTAGGTCATGTTAGATATGTTCATTTAATGTGAAGCTTGTAGATAGATGTGTATGTGATAGCATGAGATGTATATTTGATGTTTGTGTTGTACTGATGATGTTAATATATAATGTTAATTGTGTTTTGTTAGATGATCATGATCACGATGATGCAGTAAGCGATTTTGAATGTGTTTTTTAGTCAAATATGATGTTTGTATGATTCTTATCATGAACGTGATATTTATTAATTAATTTATAAATACCAAATGATTATGATATTGTAAATTTTTCATATTTGTGTTTGTAATTATATTTAAAATTCTAAAATTGTAATTGTAATGATATATATGTAAATTTCTAAAATTGTAATTGTAATTGTATATATATAAAATTCTAAAATTGTTATTGTACATGAAATTTTAAAATTGTAATTGTAATTGTAATTCTAATTCTAATTCTAATTGTATGTAAAATATTTGTAAAATTTTAATTGTATTAATGTGAAATGAATTTATTAAAATTTTCAAATTTGTAAATTTGTGAATTTTAAATAATTGTAAAATAATAAATATAGAATAATATGATTTATTTTAACATAAGGAAATTTAGAAAATAATGCAAATAAATTCATGTACTTAATTAGAATTATCATTATTTTATTATGATCTTAGATACGAAAAAAGAATTAATTTATATAGTACGCCATTGTTTTTGAGATCAAGTACATAATACCAAATTATCAAGTGAATTATTGATTTTAACATTAACATAATGCAAATTACCAATTAATTCCAATTAATACATGTTACATTAATATTTCGAAAAACTCATCTTAAAAAGTATAAATATTGATGAAATAACACATATTGTACCATATCACTCTTGGTTCTCATGATCACCCTCATTATCTTCTAGCTCGCATGGCATGATAACACTATTATTCTCAAAAATATGTTTTGATCTAGGGTCATGTGTCAATACGAACCACCAATCCCTATCCAACACATCTGGGTAGAAAAACACTTGGTTGCAGTGTTTAGGGAAAACATAGGGCTCCTTAGCTTCATCCCACATATTTCTAGAGTTGATACATATTATCCTACTATCGCAATCTTCCTTTACATTATTCCGATAAAAGGTGTCCCACCACTTGCACCTAAAAATAACACATTGGAAAGAAGAAAAATCCACATCAATGATCTCTTGTATCTTTCTGATGTAACCTAACGTCCCCCTTACTAGTTGTTGATCATGGTGGATAGATCAACTAGATTGATCGAACTCGACTTCCACTCCATAGTCTTGTGTGATGTTTCCAGCATCGGCATTTTCTATGTGAAAATGGTGTCCATATGCGCACATATATGGGAACAAATGCACCGATTATAAAAAAGTTTAAAAAATCATAGAAGTGTCATGTGTCTTATAAATAATAATCCAATAATTAAAATATGAAATGTAGATGTCTTAATATAAGTTTCAAATTTACATATAAATTATTACCAAGTTGCTGCACCCAATCCCTACGTTTAGCGCATCCTCTTCAGCACGCAGGTAACGACCGGTAGCACTGTATTTCTCTCTGACTTGGTCAACAACCCAACTGTTGGGGCATATTTTTGGCATATTTTCCTTTAAATGACCAGGACAAGGCACGCTTCTACCATTCAATCGTCTGAATTCTTTCCTGTCACTATCCCATTTCATTCTTTTTTGTTCATACAATATGATCCACGGTTGTGTTGCTTCAGAATTGTAAAGAATGAATTTATTGATTGCTTCAATTTTTGCATTCACTAATGAAATCAAACCAACATTATATAGTACTCAGAGATCAAAATATACATTGTATCAAAGTTCAACATGAATATAATTAATTACTTCTTGTAAATTTGAAAAATTATAAGTCGCTTACTCTTTATCAAGTGCTTTTTCCCACTTGTTTGGAGCAACTCTCCTTCTCTTTTGTCTTCATCCAATTCATCGCTCCAAATCACCGCACCTAGTCTGTTGTCGATCTGCTTGATGTACTTCATTGACATAGTAGAAAGACTCATATGATATGTACCCCTCGGATTTTTCCCTTTGTCGAAGAAAAAATTTCAATTTTTTCTTCTACCTCTCTAAGAAGAACATCCAATGACAAGAAACAACCCCAAATAATTCAACCTCATCTGCCAAGTGGATTAGAAGATGAACTTGTAAGTCCATGAAACTCATCGGCAGTTCCTTCTCAAACATACAAACAATCTCAACTATCTCTTGATGCCACCGTGGAATGCTAGCCACATGAATATCCTTTGACGTGATCCAACGTAAAAATTCAGATAATTTAGATATGGCACGTCCTAGGTCTTGAGGGAATTCATGTTTCACACACCCACGCACAAACAAAGGATAATGACATTGCAAAGTTATAAAAACATGCAGTAATATACAAAATTAGTTATTTTTTATGATCACCCCATGGGATAAAATTTATCAATATAACAAATAATAAAATCATGCTTTTGACATTATACATACTCTTAGAAGATTCAAATGGTCATGCGATTTCAACCCCGACAAATGGTCATCCACGGTGAAGCAGAGTCGTAGTGAAGATCCATATGAAGTTGGCACCCTCACATCCATTATAACTTCCTTTGCCAAAGATATATCATATTTTTTTTAAATCCATGGGACATCACCTTCTTTGAAAAACCATGAATTGGAGGGACCAGTGCCTGTCTCTGATCCTGTACTTTCTAATCGTCTTGGCCAATATTTCTTTTTAGTTTTTGAAGTAATAAGATCTTTCCTAATTGCCAATGTGTCACTTTGTTTCGATGGTATGTGCCTCCATAAAGAAGATGAAACATTTTTAAATATATGCATGGGATCTAATAAGTGGGCAATCTTAAGATGCTCACAATATGGGAGGTCATAAAAGATAGATTTCCTTTTCATCCCAATGGGCAATTTCTCAACATAGGTGTTGAAAAAATCTGGATCATCGAACTTAGGCTCCCCATTTGAATTGAACATTTCTGTGAACTCCTTCTCCTTCTCTCTCTCATATTCTCTAAGCCATTCAGCTGGTGTCATTATTAGAGGCCTTTGGGTTCTTTCTCGTTTACCATTGAAAGCGGATGCTGCTCTTTTGTAAGGGTGTTTTTCTGGTAGGAATATTTTGGAGCAATCATACACTGGCTTTCGTAGGTCCTTGGACCATCTAGCTTTCAGATAAGGTCCACAACATTTACATCCAAAATACCCTTTTGTTACAAGACCCGTGAGATTATATTTGTATACATTAATTAATATGCATGGCACATTAAAGAGTATCATGAAGATCAGAACAAATAATACTACAACGAATTAAATAACTAATATGTGAAAGAATATTGTTACATTATATATAAACAAATCAATAAATTAAACATGAAATTTACCAGAGCAAACTCCTAAGCCTGGATAATCATGTGTCATGTAAGCACATATGCCATACAACGTAAACCTCCTCTCTGCTATGATGGGTCTTGATACATCATATACATTTATGCCATCCCATAATTCGTTCAATTCATCTACCAGTGGTTGTAAGTAGACATCCATATTCTTCACTTGTCTTCTACTAGGGACTGTGAGAGCCAACATAAGATTTTCATTATTCATGGACAAACATGGGGAGATATTGTTATTGATCACTACTACAGACCAAACAGAATAGTTGGTGTTCTGGAGGGAATATGGGTTGACGCCATCCATGGCTATGCTGAGTCGTAGACTTCGTACTTCATTCTTGAATTTTTTGGGCCATGTATCCTCTATATGCTTCATGGCTATTGAATCAGTTGGTATTCACATAACTCCCAACTCACTTCTGTGTGAGGCATGCCATCCTTGCAACATAGCTAATTCTTTGCAACGAAAGAGCCTTTGAATCCTTGGGATTATAGGCATTTGCTTCAATATCTTAAAAGGAGGACCAGTACATGATTTTCCCTTATTTTTTTATTTATCATACCTATCATGCCCACATTTTGGACACATATCTTTGTCTGCATATTCTCCTCTATATAGAATAAAATCATTTGGACATACATGATATCATATGTACTCAACACCCAACATTTTCAACAATTTTTTTGCCTCCTTGCAGCTACCGAGCAAGACATTACCACTCAGAAGAACCTTATATTTGAATAACCTGTAGTTGGTGATCATGGAAAACTATATTAATAAATGTACATTAATGTCGATATAATTATTAACATTCATAAAATTTAACATTTGTAATGTTCATTGCAGTGTACTTATTATATTTCAAATTTATATATAAGGTTGGAAGTACTTTATGGTAACTTAACTCAAAAGTTCCGAGAAACATGCATTCAACAAGCCAAACTTTGCTTTCAAGTTGTACAATAACATCGTTGTCCCCAACTGGGTAGACTTTGACTGATTGTCGAGTCCAAAGAGAGGGATGGTGGAAGCAAATTTAAGGCTTTCGAAAAAGGTGTTAGCGATATGAGCATCATCCCCTAGCTTATCATCATTTTGGAATGCATCTAACAACATTGTATCCATGGTAGTCATATCCCTTAAGTAATCATTCATACCAACCTATATTTGATTGTCTCCATTGCCAGCTTGTGAAGAACTACTATTTTTGTAGTCATTCGTAATTGGTGCATCTGTACGTAGCGGGAATTGAATCAGTGGTTGATTCAACCATTCTTGGTATCGTTCCTCTCTGATTTTTTCTCTTAATTCGGTCTTCTCTCGATTTGACATTGTCGTGGGGTGCAACGGAAGATGGTAGGTAGGTCCTTCATCATCACTAGAATCCTAATAATTAAAAAAAAAAAATTTGAACATGATTAGTACAAAATATTATGATATCAATTAGTAATCACGTTGACAATATTGCATGATTATAAATTGGTTTGACGTTGAAATAATTACATATTAATCAATATATATACCAAACAATTATAATTATAATTACCATCATTATCCCGAGATTGTGGCTAGAAGATGCAATATTGTTACAATTGGCAGGGTGAAGCGGCTGTCCATTTTCATCTACCAAAAGCGTCTTGCGGTGTGCAGCTCCTGATAAGAACTTTTGATGTTTTGAAGCAATGCTTTGAATATAATTTTGTGCATATGAACTCGATGATGAATCTGCATGAAACTAGAAATTTTTATACATTATAAATTTAATTAAGTTGTGCATGATTGACTACATGGATAAAAAACATACATAAATTCAATTAGATAGTGAAAAAATAAAACAAATCTGAAGTAAATATTACGTCTCCACATGGATAGGGAGAACTCCACAATGGACTTTGAGAAATATTATGGAACGAGCTAGATTTTGAAGAATTTTCCATTTCATATAATATATTATATTTTCTCCCTGCATTTGAGCAAAAAAACAACAAACTTTGGTGCGCAAACCTAAATGTAATTCCGGTGCGTACTATTCAAATAACGGCACCGGCCAGTTCTTTATTTTGCACACCAGTGTGCTTTTGTAACAAGTAGCACCAGTGCGGTTGAATTAAAAGACGCACCGGTAAATGAATAACCACAATAAAAAAAGCACAAACCTATTTTCATAAAACGTTTCTTTAAATACTAAACACTTTTCATTATTTCACTATTTTTGAAAAAAAATTCAGCCAGAGATTTGTATGATACATACTTGGAGCAAACAGAGCACGAGAGCACTGTGGAGTAGGGAAATACGTTTGAACAAAAGTATTCTGACAATCTGAATTCCAAACCTCTGGTAACTCAAACCCTGTACCATAGAATTTTAAACGACGTGAGTAAAGTTTTTTTTTTGTACTTTTTTCTGCAGTCTTTTTTATGCAGTGAAATAAGAAATCAAATTCTATTGTTTTATTTTATTTTTTCTCTAGTTTTTTTATGGAGTAAAATACAAAATCAAATCTTATTTTTTTTCCAACTTTTTTTTTCTGCAGTTTTTTACCTTTTCTGCAGTTTTAAAAAGAAATCAACTTTTGCAAACAAAACCCTAGATTCTTTTTGTTTCTGCCATTTTTTCTCCCTCTTTCTTTTCAATTTAGATTTATATGGTTTCTATACTCATAAGAAATCCGACCCACGGGATGACTTGCATAGTCGGATCCCAATCCATGTTGGCCCTTGCGTCAATCTTAAAAAAAATACAGATTTTTTTTGCCGGTGCTCCCTGCGTAATGTTGCGCACCAGTGCGCTTGGTTATACCAGCACACCGCGCAAGTACAGTGATAAAAATTAAAAAAAAACAAATTATGTTTTTATCAGTGTGCCATATGTAACATATGGCACCGGTGCACTATTAAATTATGGCGGACCGTACAACGTGATGTTTTGAAAAAAACCATTTTACAAACATACTATACATTATTTTTGTTTCTTCCCTGTCTTCTCCTACTTGCTGTGATTTCAGAATTAGGGTTTTTCAATTTATATTTATAGGGTTTATATTGTTAAATATAAACCTAAGACATCCAATGAATGGGTTGACCTACATAGTCGGATCCCAATCCATGTCGGCCCTTGCGTAGATTAAAAAAAAAAAAAATCGGTGCACCCTATCTGAAAGAGTGCACCAGGATGCTCTGTTATCACATCGCACTGTGAATGTACTGTCATAAAAAATTAGAAAAATATGTAGCTGGTGCGCTATTTCATTATGACGCACCGCGAACATTTAGTTTCGAAAAAAATAAAAAACTTTCAAAAAATACAAACCTTACTTTCTTTTTGTTTCTCTCATTTCTTCTTCTTCTTTCTGTGATTCATAATTAGGACTTTTTTATTTAGATTTATAGGGTTTGTATTTCTAAATATAGACCTAAGACATGCAACTAATAGGACGATTAGCATAGTCGTATCCTAATCCATGTCGGCCTTAGAATGATTTAAAAAATATATATTTTTTACCAGTGCGCCCTATGTAAGGTAGTGCACCAGTGCTCTGTTGTTTACAAAAGCACCAGATAAGTAATGTGAAAGAATAAGATTTTTTTAACGCTGCGCCATATGTAAAATATAGCATCGATTTATGCTAAAAAAACTAACACTAGACGATTTTTATTATTTTTATGATGGTTAACTGGTGTGGTCATTGACATGTAATGCACCGGGGCTTCTTGTTGACATAGAGCACGTACAGTGTATTATACTATTTTTACGGTGTGTGGTAAAGACATACAAGCACTGACGTTGGTGCGTTCACCATGAATGGCACACCGGTTTTTTTAGATTTTTTTTTTAATTGATAAGTTGATAGTTTATTTAAAAATATATTATTTACTGATATGATATAGGTTTGATATTGTTAAAGAAATGACTGACAAGAGATCAAGTAACAAAAATACTAATAACACATCAAGATCAAAAGAAAAAAAGGCAAGCTCTTTGTAAATTTTTTACAAAAAATTTAATTTTGAACTATATGTAAGTTTAAATAATATGTATTGTTTAATGTGTATCATGCAGAGCCACAAAATGATGAAGCTCGATAAGATTATTTCTAATCTAGGACCAGAAGAACGTATAAGCTTGATGGAAAAATTGCAAAAGGATGAATCAGGTGAATGAAAAAATACTACCGATCCAATATGAGTTTCTTTTTTTAGTTTTCATAAATAATATAATTAAAATTATTAGATAACATGTGTGAAAAATTATATTAATTCACCTCTGTTTAATGTTCTACATGGACCAACAACTCAGAAAAGGAATGTTGTTCTAAGAAAAGAAAAACAATAGAACATGCAAATGAAAATGAATTGCTCCTTAGCTCATCTGGAGTGGTGTTGGAGGTTAATGGAAGGAAGGAAAACTTTTACAAATGTTTGAGGGATCTAGTGGAATGAATGTATAGACGTTCTTTCCACTTACAATACAAAATCCAATCCAATGATTTCAAGAACCATATTTTATGAAAATTACAGGAAGAATTTCCAGAGAATTTGTCAATGAGACATGTCAGACTTTCAATAGCAAAAACATACAACAACAAAAAAGGAATGAAAAAGTAATATTCCTTTATATGTTTGTCTATAATTATTTATAAATATCACTTTTGTTATACTTACTTTTCATATATCAATATAAAAATTAAACAGTTTATTGTCTTGATACATTTTCAGGAAGATTATGAAAATCTCAAAAGATGAACGAGTTGATATCAGAAATATGCCAGTAGGAATGCCCAAAAAGGTGTACAAGGAGATGGTCAAAGAAATGGACAAAATTGCATCATGGGAGGAGCCATCTCAACAACAACGTGCTTCAAATGTAATATGTAATCATTTAATTTTTTGATCATTAGGTAAAATAAATAAACAATTTTGCATTAAATATTAATTTTCAAGTATTTTCTTGCAGAAAAGAAAAGAAAATGGAACCCATTCAGCACATAAAAGAGGACGACAAGGAAGAAAAGGATTGATATTTAAGTTTGTGAGTAATTGTTACTTCCTTATAACAACTTAACTAGATTTCATTTTTGTATTTTTAAGTTGTTTTACAAAAATCATCATTGAATGTCTCCAAACATGTGCTAACATACAAAGAAGAACCATCAGAGGAATTGATTGAAATTGGTTTAAATATGGGTTGTGCGTATTTGTTGGCATATCAGAACTTAATTGTGGAATTTGTAAGCATATATCGATCTTGTTTTACTTATCTCCGTCTATAATTAATAGAAAAAATAAATCTTTTATATTAAATATATGATTTCTTATGGGGTGTAAAACTTGCAGGAAATGAAGTATGGCACTGCGCCAACAGATCAAATCTTGAAAGATGGCATGTTACATGGTTTTGAAAGAATGTGTATAGTTTATGAGTCAATTTTTGCATTGGTACGTCATTTCTTTCCAATTTACATTGATGTATATTATTTAATATTGCAATTTTCATTATTCTCACCAATGTATATACACTCATTACAGTTTATTTTTATGTTTGTACATGGAAGAAGGTGAAGAAGAAGAAAACAATCAACGTCATGAACAAAACATTTTTGAAAATAACCCAAGTCATGGAAGTAGCTCTAGCAGTGATAGCAGTTCAAGCGAAGAATGATGATCACTAAGTTTGGATATAAAAGCAAGGCATTGTACTATTTTTGGAAAAATGTCTGTGAAATCAAACATTTTCTTTAATGTAATGGATATAGTGTCCCAATTGAAAGATAAAGGGATACCAATAACTGTCTCATTTTGTATGACAAAGAATGTATTATTCATATATATATATATATATATAATAGAAAATGTTTTAATTTATTCTATTGCGTTCTCTATTGTCGCTATTGCGTTCTCCATTGTCATTCTCAAATGCAGTAATAAAAATTTAATTCATATGAATATACATATATATGTGTCGACTTTTGATGAATAATGAATTTAAAACAATCACAATAATTGCACTACCACAGGTCGATGTTTCTAAAAAATACAAAATGAAAACCGGTGCGCTTGTATTATTAAGCGCACTGGTGCATTTATACTACTTATCAGGACCGCACAAATACCAAAACCAGTAAAAAATATCAAGGCGTTTGTGCGGTACAACGCTCTGGTGCGTTTATGTATCTATACGCACTGGTGTTGTTTCACCGCCTATGAGCACCGCACGAATACCAGTACCAATTATAAATTGTGGTGCGTCTGTGTGATACTATGCACCAGCGCATTTTTTTTGTCTGTACGAACCAATGCATTTGGATGACCAATAAGCACCGCACAAATACCGATACCAATTACAAATCTCGGTGCATTTTTGTGATAGTACGCACCGAGGAGTTTATGTGTTGATAAGTGTCAGTGCATTTGTATGACATATTTTCACCACACGAATACCGATACCAATTGTAAATCTCGGTGCATTTGTGTGATACGATGCACCGAGGTGTTTATATAAGAATACACACCAGTGTGTTTATACAACCTATGGGCACTGCTCAAATACCAAGACCAATTAGAATGGCCCCATGCGTTGTATCACCAAAACCAAGCCCGGTGCTGTTATTTTCCTTAACGGCCCAGTGCATTCTTGTTCGACCGCCCCAGTGCACTTTCTACCGATACGCACCAGTGCGTTAAAACTTGATAAGAGCACTAATGAAAAAACATCCGTAATAACCTCCGGCCGCCCATTTTTTTTTAGTTGTGTTGAATTTCCGTTAAAAGCTCCGCCAAAACCTCTGTTACCAGAAACGGATGCGGTGGCATATGTTTTTTTGACAAGTTTGGCCAATTTTATAACACTAAAAACCTCCTTTATAACCTCTGTTAGAGGGTCTTTTCCTTGTAATGACTTTTCACATGTTGCATACATTTTGAGGTTAGATGACCAATGTTTCTTCGACACACATTTTCTAAAAACCTATAACTCTCTATTTATTTGATTTTAGTGTTTTTCTATGTTTATTGTGTAATCCTATTCAATTATGTGAATGTACCTTTACATGTGTTGCAAATGTCTTTTTATAACATAATTCGCTAAATAATCAGTTAACATATTCAAGTTTCTGGAAATGTGTTGATATTGAATGAAATCAAAATGTCTTTCCAAAATTCTAACTCTTAGGAACATACGATGCAGTGTTGGATTTCTAACAGTATAAACACTAGTAAGTTGTAATACCACAAGTTGTGAGTCTAACCTTATGATGATGCAGTTAATACCAAATGAAATTTCATCAGAGAGAAGTTCGATCAGTGCACTATACTTAGTGATATTGTTTTTAGATCGACTGATACAAATCCCTTGAAAACTCACTAACTCATTGTTTGGAGCGAAAATGGCCCACGCTGCAAAGGATAGATTATGCGTACTACAACTAGCACCATCAGCGTACCCAACAAATGGCTCCAAAGATTCAGACATCTGTGATGAAATGTAAAGCGAATTACTAACTTCAAGAAAACTCTAGAAAACAAACTAAGACAGTAAATGCAAATCAACAACATATATACAATATAATACAAAAAATTACTACGATCATGATTACGCATAATAACGTTTCAAATGCACCCCATTTCGGGGTTGCGCCAATGGAATTCCATCGTAATCTACCAAATCGTAGGCACCCTTACCAATAAATATTTTGACAATATAGGGGCCATACCATAATGGCTCAAATTTCCCTATACCTATTACATCAGCTTCTTGATCATAAAGAAGGACCAGGTCACCCTCTAAGAAAATGTGAGGCTGGACATGCTTGTCATATTGCACCTTTATACGTCTCTTATGTGCTTCATTGGAAAATTGGGCTTCATGACACATTTCATCAAGATGGATGAGGTTAAAAAGATGTGCTTCTTCAATAGAGGTGTTAGGTAACAAGTCGATTGCGAGTTTTAACGATGGTATTTCACATTGGATTGGAAAGATAGCTTCCAGACCATACACCAATTGAAAAGGGGTAAATTCGGTCGCGTTTCTCACCAAGGTTGGGTACGCCCACAAGGTCGAGTATAGGATTAAATGAAAATTTCGTTTATGAACTCCAATCATTTGTTGAAGCATTCATTTAAGAATCTTGTTAATAGCCTCAACTTGTCCATTTGATTGTGGATAATGAGGAGCATAATATCATGTGACAGTCCTAATTTGGTAGTTAATTCATTCATCATATGGTTGCAAAAACACAAACCATGATTTGTGACTATAGCTTGTGGGACCCCAAACTGTGAAATGACACAATTAAAGAAAAACAATGCAGCTATTTACCCTGTGTTGTTGAATGTAGGCATCGCTTCGGCCCACTTGGTAAAGTATTCTACTGCGAAAATACTATAACCATGCCCCCCAGACGAACAAGGGTTACAAGTCATGAATTAAATGCCCCATTTTGAAAATGATCCCACAGAGACAAAAGGATGCATTGGCATTGGCGGTTTGTGGATTTTACGATCAAATATCTGGCACGCATGACAACTTCTGACCACGAGGATGCAGTCGTGAAATATGGTAGGCCAAAAGTAACCATCACGGAGTATCTTCTGCGCAGTAGCGTATCCAGACAAATGTCCACCAAAAGCCCAGCATGAGAATCATTTAAACCCTTTTTGGCCTCCTCATGAGTGAGGCACCTTATTAAAATTGTATCGACTCCATAACGATAAAGTGTATCGATCACGATCAGATAATATTTGGCTTGGTATCGAATACGTCACTGGTCAGAGAAAGAGGTATTAGGACAAAAATTTTGGGTTTGGAGATAAATGATAAAATCCCCATACCAAGGATTAGATCATCTAATCAGAAACAGAGACTCGTCAGGAATAGATGGTTCTGACGTAGTATCATTACTATGAGAGGGAAGGTCACAGAGAAACTCAGCCAAAACTAAAGACTTATTTGACTTGCATTTAATGAATTCCAAATCAAATTCCTGCAAAATGACAATCCATTTTGAATACTTGCCTCCCAGCAATTGACATGATAAGATATAAGTCATGGGGTTGCAATTTGAAATGATAATGGTCTTCCGGAACAGGATGTAGTGGAAAAATCTTTGGATAGCTTGAACAGCCGCCAAGGCAGGCTTTTCTATGTATGAATATGACATTACGACTTAAATAATAGATTGGATGTTCTATCTCATTTTCTACTTGGACCAATACCATAGCAGTGGTTGTATCAGCCGCAACAATATATAAGAAATAATCTCTTTGATAATTGGGGGATACATTAATGACACTCGGATAAGAGTATCCTTGACAGCATCAAAAGAATCTTGCGCAACTTAGTCCCAATGGAAGGGAATCCCCTTTTTCAAGAGCCAAGTAAATGCGTTAACCATTTCAGCGTAGTTGGGTATGAAACTCCTTAGGAAGATATCCTTTCCATGAAGTTTCTGTAACTGAAGAAAATTTGATGGAACAAGAAAATCAAGAATGGCCTGGACCTTCAGTGGGTCTATTCGAATTCCTTCTTTTGAGACGATGAATCCTAGAAAATGCCTAGAACCAACACAAAACACACATTTATGTGGATTGAGGCATATTTTGTAGTGTCAGCAACGTAAAAATATAGCTCTCAAATCATCGTGTGACCAATCCGGTTTTGTGAATGCACGAGTAAATCGTCTAGACAGGGCTAAACAATGTAATTGATGCCATTAAAAGTATAATCCATTGCTCTCTGAAAATTTTCCCCAACGTTATTTAAACAAAACGGGAGTTTTTGATAAGTGAATGTGTCCCAATAATATATGAATGTTGTCTTATATTGGTCCTCTAGGCGGATATTGATTTTATTGTAGCCAGAAAATCCATCCATGAACGAAAATATTTCACATGCAGCACAATCGTCAATAATTTGGTTGTTAAAGGGAGTAGGATAGTTGTCTTTTGGACAAGAAATCTTGACATCCTGATAATCGATGCACACTCTGATTTTTCCTTATTTTTTCATTACAAGAACGATGTTGGAAACCCACTCAGTTAGCAGAATAGGGTAAATGAAACTAGCACTCAAAAGTTTTTCAACTTCTGCATTAATGGCAGCAACCTTCTTCGGATGAATAGGACAAAGGCATTGACATACCGACTTGACATAAGGGTACATATTAATAGTGTGTTCAACAATACTAGTATCTATGCCTGGCATTTCCTCGTTAGACCAAGCAAATGCATCATGAAATTCATGAAAGAGAGAGCGATATGTTTTGATTTATGATGGAGAACAAGACACGCCGACATGAATGTTTTCTATAACGCCAGGTATGGTCAAAATATCGATAGAAATGGTTTCTTCAATATTTGAAAATTTTCACTCAGAATCGATTGCATTAATAGGAAAAGAATTCGAAAAGAATGTTTTGATCGATGGGTGATATATTTCACTAAGATTATCTTCTTCGTAATCCTAAAGATGGGAGCGATGATGATGATATTCCCATGGTTCTCCTTCTGACATCATGGTTTCCAGAATATTCTCATCTTTCAAGAAGGTTGAGGAAAATCAGATGGAGTACCATAATCTAATGAACGATTAACCCAAACAACCAGCGATGATGATTTCAGATTCACCACCTAAGCCATGTGGATTGATTGTTATGCTAGCTCAATTGGGCTAGGCGGCTGAAACTCATCCAACGTAACAACTTCAAAATCACCCGTAATATTCCTTAATCCAGATGGAGTAGAATATATCATGTAGTAGGTCTCTATACTTGCAATTTCTGTCAACGTCGCAGGCGGCGGTAATGCAAAGGTTCCCATGAGAATTGAATCCTTTAATAGTCCTACACCAATGTTATGAAGTGCAAGTTGGGGTGCGTGAACTAACGAAACACTTCTAGTTACCTGGGAACTAAAGAAAATAAGGATAGCTGATTGATGACTATGATGACACCTTTATGTGGAAAGGCAATCATTCTAAAATATGTAGAAACGATCGCAGTCATAGCATATTCCCATGGCCTTCCGAGTAAAATATTGTAGTCAAGGGTTCTGTCAACGACCTCAACTTCAACATTCACTGTTTTTCCCCCTAGTTCAACATGTAGGTTATTGATAATACCACAAGGTTATATGTACGTCTGTCGAAAGCTTTCAACGTCGTTGGCGATTGAGATAGGCGCGACGAGCCAAGTGACTTCCAACAGTTTAGAGACATAATGCACATATATGCTCACTCATCAATAATAGTACGATGAACAAGGTGATTGAGAACAGTTACCTGGAGAATGCCAATTTTGCTGGTAATTGCGGCACATAGCCCGTATGATTAAGGACTACGAGATTGGAATCTGTCGGATTAATTCCACCAATTATCAACAAAAAATACTGCTTCTAGGAGTGAAAATTTTGTAGCACCTCATGCGCTAACATAGTTGAAGGGGATTGAGCCAAATCTTCAACTATATTATAATTTTGAGCAGCTCTAGCTCGAGGATTAAATGTCAATTTATGAACGAATCCCTTCGATGGCTTGATTTTCAATTCAGGAATAGAAGGTGGCGGTATTAATTCCATAAACAGATTCGTGGTCGAGGTAGTAGGTTGATTAGTAGCCTGACTACAGTAATATTTATTGCACATTGACACCAAAACAACATTTGATGGCTTCATGACAGAAAACATAAGAAATTGGGAACTAGAAGCTGGATCTGTAGCAACCAAATTTTTGGTTGGATTTGGAAATGGATCTATCAATACAGCTGACGCATGTGAGGTATTAACCATTTTTTAGACTTCAATGCAGTGAGGACAGTCTCGAACAAAGTGCTCCTCATTACAAATTATGAAAGGGTAACGAGGTTTCTGATTTGCAATCGATTGATCAGATGACCTTTCCTGCAAGGTAGAAGTTTTATTTTTCTTTGATTTCCCCTTTTTCTTACTTTCGGGTTGGTTTTCACTTTTACCCTCGTCAGATGATACAACATGTATTTTAGAAGAAGGTGCAGGATCAAATGAAGTAGAGTGATGTGTGCTTTCCCGATCATACCGTTGTCGGCATGACCATCCTTAGATGGAGGAGGAACAATAAAATTAGATCGTGACGCGTTGAGAATTGTCTCGCAAGACTGAGTATAAATCAATTCTAAATATTGGGCACGATAAATGACCTTCACTTCAATGATGATGCCACCCTTAGCCATATCCTCAGTTATAGATGGTAACAGGGATTTCATGTGTTAGGTCCCTGTAATTTTTTAGATTGGTGAGAACAAATGAACAGGGTTAACATCAAACCAGCCTTTGGAGTCCTAGTACCTAGCCTTCCTAGACTTAGAGAGGGCTCTCTCTATTTTGTGCAAAGGATGTGAGCTTGTTTGCTTTTAGGTTGTTGATTGTAGGCTAGTTGTTAAGTTTAGGATTTGTTTGTTTGTTTGGGTTGGGTAAGATGGTCAAGTAGAATATATAGCGTGAGAGAGTTGTCAAGTCATTGGGCTATGGAGTCTAAAAAAGGTCATGGGAATTTCAACAATGGATTAGGGTGCATCACAGGGCAAATCTAACATGGTCAAAAGGGTGTTCAAGGTTTGTGTGAGATGAAATGAACATTAAGTTTATGAGCATAGTAGGTGTATAATGGCAGTTAAGAATCCTTAAACAAATACCTTTGAACAAGAAAGGTCTTTAATATTGATCAGCATAAGGAAATAATCATAAGACAGGGTAAACCAATAACTCTTTGATTAAACTTAAGCAAATAAGCATTCAAGATAAACAATTCAGTGAACTATAGAAGGCAAGAAACTTGAACAACTTATAGTGATTTCACCTTCAAGGTTAGAAACATTTAAGATATACATATAACATCAATCAAAGAAGAAGAAACTCCTAAAATTCATTGATCAAGCTATGAATACCTTTAAGGCAACCTTTCAAGCATGGACAAAGGGCATGATCAAAACATGACCTTCTTGGCTAAACCCAATCAATGGTACTTTAAAGAAAGATCTCAAGAACAGTGTTCAAATAGCATCAAACAAGCAGGGCTAAACATGAAACATATTTGATATCCACTATATTGAACCATTCATGAAATAAAAAAGCATAAGTGGGTCTAAAAAGAAACTAATAATTCTTTAAACTGACCTAGGAGAGGAAAACATAGAGGCAGTACCTACCCTAAAAATGAGGCAGAAAGATGAAAAATAAGGTTTTTTGAGCCTTTTGAGGGACAAAAAATGCTCCAAATGCTCTAAATTTGGTGATCCTACTGTACTTGAGCCGAGGATTCCAAAAATACAAAGCTTTCCTCCTAAGGATTCCTGAGGTTAAAGCATATCGCCAAGGGTGATGCGCTTAGAGGCCTCAAAATTTGCAAAAAACCAAAATTTGTCAAAAATTTCCCAAAATTTGTGGATATCTTCCTTATGGGGTTTGAGAGGCTTGTAGAGAAGCTTTAGCCAAGATTTCAAGTTTTTCTTGGTGTTTGGCCTCCTTGATTGATTGAATTTCAGTAAGGGCCTCTTTGAGCTTGGCCCTTGCAAATTTATTTTTCAAGGCATAGTGCTTGGCTATCTTTTTCTGTAGGCCAAGGTCCCTTTTTATCTTCTTCATCTGTTTAATCCATTTCCACTATCATCTTCTTCATTTTCTTCACTATCATCATCCCCTCTATTTCCATGTTTTTTTCCTCTTGTTGGCTTGACTCATCATCACTTTTTCTCTCTGCCTTATTACTCTCTGTTTCATTGACATATGACCTCCTCCTTTATTGGATTGTGCCTCATCACTATTAACATGGCTTTTTGAGCCATTGTCAACACCCTCACTGATTTCTTTATTCACATTAGCCTCACTGCCCTTATTGATATGATGTGTCATTGACATCTCCTACTTTTTTAGATGCCTCATATGTTATCTATTTTATCACTGACCTCATATTCAATGCTTTCTTCTTCCATGCCCTATTTCTCATTTGAAATTTTGGCCACTCTGTTTTGAGAAAAACCCTAAGACTACACAATAGAAAAGAAATGAAGGCATGGAGGATGGCAGTCTTTGTAAGTGGATGATATGAATGGGGTGAGTGAGGGCAAGGGTATAGGGATATGAGTGGGAAACAAAACTCAAGGAAAACCTCAGCTGCTGACTGTAATTATGCTTTTGACAACAAACTTATATATGGAAAATGGATATGAAGGAGGGAAAATGAGTGAATGGAGTGGGTAAGAGTACAGCTTTATATGGATGTGCAATCTTTTAACAAGGCAATTCTCTGTGTGTTATTTACTCTCTTTTGCGAACAGGTGGATGAGGGTACTTTAAACAATAATGTTCAAGTATAAAATTTAGGTTTTCCCCCTTAGGTATTCAATTTTACAAACCATCAAATATTTGGTCGGGTGTATGAAAACCACTTATCAACTAGAAATGCTCTGAAAACCTTTGATGGCAGCTTGGAGGTATATTTTGGATGTTTTTTGGCGTTTACAGGTGTAAAAAGGAGCTTCAGGTGAAATCATAGTGCCTGAACATGTTTTCGGGTCCCTTCTACCCTAGGCGCAATTCCTGAATGTGTTCCTGGGTGTCGGGCCTCCTGGGCACAACGCCTGAACGCATTTTGGCCTGTCGAGCTTCCCTATGCGTAGCGTCTGTTGTAGAGGGAATTTGGAGGCCTTCCTGATGTCCAAATTGGGCCAATCATAGCTTGTTGGAAATATTGTCCTATATACTTTCCAAATATACCTTTTTGTCTCTGATTGGAGTTTATTAGACCTATCAAAACTTAATTCTCCCAGGACTGTTCAAAAAGTGTTGAATGATGGTGCAGAAATGCAAAGTGCTGGTGCAGACAACATTTGGAGGCCTTCCTCAACTCCAAATTGAGCTCATGATAGCTCATATAAAATATATTCCAATATATTTATCATTTGAGTCATCAAGAAAGTCATTTGGACAATACAGCTATGAGAAAAAATTATTTTCCCAAGGTCACTCGAGAAGTGCAGCAATTCTCCTGTGACACCTATATTTTTTAAATTGCTCCCAAACCATGATACCTGTCTAAAATATGAAGGATTTTTTTATTTTTGGATCTATGATGGAAAAAAACCTCTCTCAAATTTGTCAAATTCATATTTTTTTGGTCATAAACATAGTTTGAATCAAAACTGGCCCTATGAGTGACAAATGGCTTGACTTTTGGAATGAATTATTGGAAAATGATGGATGAATGATGTTTGTGAGTTGGTATGAATTTATGCTTGCTGATATGACCTATAATATGGATCCTCTACTCCTATGCCTATTTTCCATAGCAAATCCTAGCTTAGTTTGAAGAGGAAATTAAGGTTTGGTGTAGGCAAAACAGGGGATTTAGGACTACCTTGTAGAGGGAGGGGAATGAAGGGGTTAAGGGCTATCTAAATTCTTAGGGAAATTTTGGGGGATAGGGATAGATGTTACAGAGTAGGGGAAAGTGAAATTTCAAGGATTGAGTGAGAGGAAAGGGTCCAAAATGGAAAAACACAGGCCTAGTCTCGAAAAGCGTCAAATTGTAGCAATAGGTGAGGTTTTGTAGAAAAATGATGAGTTTGAGGGATAGGAGTGCTGAGAAGTGTTTATGAAGGTGTATTAAGGATAGGGGAAGGTGTAAGAGTATTAGGATACAAGCCTTGTTGATGATTTAGCCATGGAAGTCATGAAACCAAGAAAAATGCCCTAAAAAACCGTAGTCATTTACAAGAACAAAGGTAGGTAAAAGCACATAAGAAGTCTTTTAGGAGCAGTGGGGTAACCATGGAATGGCAAGCTGGTGGAATGGTGAAAATTTTGTTTTAAGGATAATGAAGGCAGTGAGATTTCTAAAGCTCATAATATTCATGAATCTTGTTTTTAAAAATCTAAGATCAACATTTAGTCATCTACAAATATAAAAAATTACTGATGACTAACAGTGGCTCCACTTGGGGAGAGCAGCTCCTTTTGAGGAGGTGTCTAGAACCTCAGAGCTCAGATCTCTGAGTTTTGAAGACTAGTACCTTATTTGTACTTGGAAGATCCCTCTTCCATCATTTGCTGATGTTCTCTTGAAGCTATAATCTCATGAAATCTAAACAAACATGATTGCTTCAATCTCAGTTCTACCTACCCATCTTACTTTACCTAACATTTTTTCTTCTTTCGAGTGCACTTGGAGTGGAAAACCCTTGACATCAATTTTTATTTATAAATCAAAAAGAAACTATCTACTTGTACCCTTATCACTTCCAAGAGTTCAAATTAGGCTAATGAACTCTTTTATTCTCTACCTAGTCTATTCATTTGCTAAGGTTAAGCTGTTTGACAAAATTTATTCTCTAACCTACTGACATGAAATTAAAAAAATGATCAAACCAGGATTAAGCAATCTTATTTTCCATAGGCTATGGCATTTGGACAAGCTTCACACAGACATTATTTTTGTACAATAAAAAACTAGAAAACATGAGAGCTGTGATTCAGAATTTGTTAGGCATCTCTCTTTTTTCTTTGGTTCAGATTTGAGCATTGAGAACCATCATCTTTTCCTAATCTAATATACTGAAAAGAAAAGCTTAGATTGTTTGAAAAGTCCTCTTTCACTAACCTATCAAAAGAAATTTAAAACATGTTTAGTTATGATTAGGCTAGATGACTGAACAAGACTTTTTCCTTAAAGGTAGTTGCATTTAGACTTGCACGCTTTCAGAAGTACTCTTTTTGGGATGGAGTTGTACCTATTCTTTTCATTTTCCCTCTTTTTCATATTTTCTGTGTTTTTGTGTTTTCAAGATCAACATTCTAAAACTAAAAAATAGAAAGACGCTCATAGTGTTCAGCTTATTTTCTTGCCTATCTATCCTAATCTAACCTATACATGATATACATTCAGCTGGTGAACTCTCTTTTAAAATAGAGCCAATCAAGCAAATGATTCCATGAGGGATCTTGGTTTAGCTCTTTGAGTGTTTTGAAAATATCAAAAGACCACTCCCACCTCACTTGTGTTTGAACAGTAGTGCCTAAAATTTTCTTGAAATTCTGCATCAAACTGTTCTTGACATGTTTTACTCCCTCTTCAAATGTCTCTAACAAATCAGTAAAGGTATCTTGAAACAATACCTGAATGTGAAGATTTTGAAAATAAGCTTGACCCAGGACTGCTCCTTCCTCCACTTGGTTAATCTTGAAATTCTTTTGGGAAAGAAAATCCACCTCTTCCTCAAGATCATCAAAACTGGAAGCCTCATTATAAATTGCAATGTTGTCTTCCAGAAAACCTTATTCTTCTTGAGGCAAGGTTGCAACATTTAAATCACCAGGAGAGTAAACAAATTCAGTATCTTTACATGAAATATTAGAAGTTGGTTGTATCCCTAGAGCTTAATTGATTTCTTCTTTAGTTAGAGGAGGAGGCATTTTCCTTTTTCCCTGGATAAAACCACAACTGTTCTCTTTCTCTTGTGAAGGCTGGTCATATGGTTGAATGTCTTCTTTTTTGTTAAAATCAATACCCAAATATTATTGACTTCTGATTGTATTAAGTTTTTCTTTGATGAATTTAAATGAAGCACAATAAAGAGGTAAAGACCCTTCCCTTTCTCCCAAACTTTCTGCACTTTCTTCTTCATTGCCATAGCTGAGCGGTATTTGTTGATCACTATTTTTGAGCTGCTGAAAATGACTATCTTTGTCCCACAAACTGATCACTGATTGTTCTATAGCATTAGCTTGAGTCTGGAGAACATAATCATCATCATATTGATAATACTTGGGCAGCTTATTCATAGGAGGAATGTCATCCATTATGCAAACAAGATTAGCATATTGTTCCACCATATTAAACGGAGAGTGTTCATGGCCAATAGTTTCTCCTTTAGCAATCTGAAAGGATTCGAAGCACAAGGGTAGAGACTCAAAAGGTGTTGGCTCATCCTCCCTTTCTCGTTCTGTAATCCCAGCAGCTACACCAAGATGTATTAAGGGGATAAATTTTGAATTTGAAAAAGGGTTTGCATTATCCATTTCTTCCCTTACTAATTCTTTAGAAAAATCCACCTTTTTTTCATTTGCAATTTTCTTGTAATGCTCTCTTAGTAGTGAAGCACAAGAAATAAGAAGGTATCTATTACTTACTTGACAACTTTTAGCATCTTCTTCTTTGTAATCTTGCTCAACATGCATATTTTGATTGTTATTCTTGCCCTGTAATGACTGAGTTTGTTCTTCCCAAGGAAAAGGTATAGGCTATTTTGAATAAGAAGCACCAACCTCAACCTTGTACTCTTCCTCTTTCCTGCCAAGTATATGCATCATTTTTCTCATTGTATCTGTCAACATCTATA
Organism: Pinus albicaulis; assembly: GCA_034641835.2. Classification (NCBI taxonomy): domain Eukaryota; kingdom Viridiplantae; phylum Streptophyta; class Pinopsida; order Pinales; family Pinaceae; genus Pinus; species Pinus albicaulis. The sequence goes on from JAXQQM020062118.1 coordinate 61,079, forward strand.
GCTTTACCTCTGAGGATATCAGTTTCTCTTGATCTACTTTTTCTTTCTCTATTACTCTTAGCTTTTCCTCCCTATTTAGTATGTTGGCTTCCACATCAAATGTTATCCTTTGCATTTCCTCCAGGGTTGAAGGATGTCTTTCTCTTATCTAGAAAGTCATCTCTGGGTCTAAAGCATTTGGGTAGTGCAAGAGAGCCCACTCTAGGGGTGGCTTTCTCTTAGTAGGTATTGCATGGTATACTTTATTGAACCTGGCTGAAAAGTGTTGTAATGTCTCCCCTAGATGTCTTTTCAAATGGTTATATTCCCTTATGATGAGAAAAACATTTCCCATGACTACCCACATATCTAAGAAAACTTGAGTGAATTGATGAAAGTTGCTAATGCTTACAACTGGAAGGTCCTTAAACCAACTCTTAATTTTTCCTTGTAACGATAATGAAAACATTCTAATACACAAATCATCTTCTCCTATTTCAAATAGGTCAAGTAAATTCTCAATATTTTGAATGTCTTCTTCAACGGTGACTTTGGATTTTTCTCCATCAAATCTAGGTAGTTTATTTGCAAGATTTGCAGGGAGGGCTTGGAAGATAGGAGGTAAAATCAAAGGTTTGTATCTATCTGGGACCTTTGTGGGTATAGGTAGTGAAAAAAGAGATTTATAACTATTTAAGGTTTCAGCAAGAGCAAGAAAGATAGCATGAGGCTCATGTTTCACTATATCTTCCGCAAGTATATCTGGAGTAGGCATAGGTATACAAGTATTGTTAGTATGATTCTTTCGTCGTAAAAGATCACTTTAGCTATGCATAAAAAATAGCCCTAACATCGATTATGGCTGCAAAATATCTTTAAGTCTACTGCATAAATCCATATCTAAGCACAAAAGACATTAAGCAGATAAAATATAATATGGCTCCATGCATCCAATAGACAAGACAAGAACAAAGTGTTTAAAAGAATGATTTATATTATATTAAAGAATGGGGAACCTGAGAGGAAAACAAGAAAGGTGTTTTCCGGTTCTCCTCAGTGGGATGGGTTCTTGGAAGTCCTCAGTGTTTCAAATCTAAAAATTTCTCTCTCTTATTGTGGTAGAAAAACCCAGACAAACATAGAACTCAATGGGAGCTCACAAGGTAAAAATGGAAAATGGTGACCAAGAATAGATCTAGTGTGATCTAATGCAATGAAGGTGACTAATGAATAGGGAAAACCCTTCTATTTATAACAAAATATTGGGGCAGCCTAGAACTCGGTGCATGAATAAAATATTATTAATTGAATTCTAGAAGCACCCTTTAGGAATATTTTACTATATTTGTTGGAGGGAAAAGGATTCTTGACTTGGGTCAATTCCCTTATTTATAAATAATAAATAAATAAATGGTTTATTTATCATTTTAGGGAAATGATGGGAATATAATTAAATAAATAATGGTTTATTTAATTATTTATGGATGATTTGGTCAAATTTAACTAAGAATATTATTTAAATAATGATTTAAATAACTTGTTCTTAGGAAATAATTAAATAAATAAGGATTTATTTAATCAAGTTCCTTGTTTTGGGTTAAATATGACTAGGGAATATAAAAAAATAAGTTATTTTATATGGTGAAAGAAATTTTACTTAGGGTAAAATTGGTCTTACATGGTGTACTTGGGTTCATCTAATAATAATAGGTTAGATGACCAAAAATTGGTGTCTAACAATTGGCGACTCCACACGGGTTTTCTTTTGTGACCGCTGTCGTTTTATATATTCCTGCATATCCAGCTGTTTTAGACCCTAGGGTTTCTCTTCCATTTTCTATTTTTCCTATTTTAATGGTGCTTTCCACCTCTAAAACCTTCAAACAGTCAAATTTTCAACTTCCGTGTGTTTCTGGCTTTATTGCGCAGGTGACAGACATCAGCCGCAGCTGAGACGACAATTTTTTCTGAAATCTGCCGCCGAGAGAGCCAGATCTGCAGGTCGCACTTATCGGCCCAAAAAGTGTGACCTGGCCTTGAAGTCGCACTTTTCTGCCCTAAATCTGCATCCTGGACAGCAAACAGGTCAGAACCTGCGACCTGCACTTTTTTCTGCAATTTTCCATAACTTTTTCTGGGTTTGTCTGAAGCTTCTGCCAGAGTTTTCCAGCCTTTGTCTCTGCCCGTTTAGACCTGTTTCTGATCTGTTTCACTCAACTAAGTGAGAATATTTCCCCTTAGGGCTCTAGTACCCTCCACTTTCTGTGGGAGAGTTTTTGTTGTTTTAGAAATATGAATTTCCAGAGTTTCAGCCTTATTGCTTTTAAATCTGATACCTTAGTTTCAGATCTCTTTCGATCAGCTCTTCCCCCTTTCAAATCACCTCATATAGTTTTTTTTGGGTTCATTTCTAGGGCCGCCTCATTGCCCCTTCTATTTTTAGCTGATCTTCCCCTTTTTTAGCAGCAACCTTGCCTCTGTCTCTTTGCTGTTCTTTGCACCTCTTTTCAGTAGATTTCTCCTTTAGATCCCTATCCCTCCTGACCTTAGATCTATTGGCCTCTTTTTGCATGCCTTGCCTAGTTTTTTCCCTCTTATAGACCAGTTTTGAGAGACTCGCCTTCTTGGGTTAGATTGATGCATTAGTAGTTGTTAATTTTCTATTCTTTTAGTTTTATTTACTGCAGATTTATTTTCAGTTACACAGCACACTTTTTCTTTTACTCTCAAAAATTCTGGGTTTAAATAATTAAATTAATGCACGTCACACACTGACCCTAAGTGAAGAAGATCATGGTTAACACCGCTTGGCAAAGACTTTAAAATCAATTGTCACTACACCTCTCAGCCCTTGACCTCACTTGATTTTGTCCCTCCCTACCCTTGTCGGTTTTTCTTCTTCTCGTCACCATTGCGCCCCCGAGGCGCTTCTCCCGGAGACTTCTTGGCCTTCACCCTCAGTTTCTGATCGATCAACTTCCTCCTTCCCGTTGTCATCGAGTAAGTCCTCCCCTGATTCCACACTCTGACTCTTCCTCTGATTGTTCGGGTTCTCCCCCTCCTCTTGGTTCCCCCCCTGTTACCTTCACCATGTCTAGTTCTAGACCTAGCCCTAACCCCAGTTCTGCTGCTGGGTCCGTGTCCAGTGGAACCTCTATGGTACCTACCTCGACTGCCCCATTACTCCCTTATATGGCTGACCTCAGTCTCCCCGATTTCAATTAGCTCATTAATGACCCTATTCGCCACGATGTCAGTTGGCCTGCTATGCCAACCAAGCTCCCCTCCGACATTCCCAAGTTCGAACACCTTGCTAGTGAAGATCCCTCCAACCATATCCGATCTTTCCACATGTGGTGTTCCTCCAATTCCATCACCGATGACTCCATCTGTCTTCGATTTTTCCAATGCACGCTTATTGGCAAAGCTTCTAAATGGTATGTTGACCAAGCCACCTCTTCCCATACCACCTTTGCGACCATTGCCCAAGCCTTTCTATCTTATTTCCAGCTCACCCTCCGATACGACACTTGTACTGAACTCTTAACTTCTTTCCATCAATCCTCTTCGACTCGCCTTTCTGCTCATGTCCAGGAATGGCGGCGAAGACGGAGCTTGTGTCACGCCCCTGAAGATCGGCTGTTTGTTCTGTTCTTCGCTTCTCTACCTCCCGGATTGGCAAAGATGTCGATCCCATTTTCCCCACCCAGGAAGCCCAAATAGCCTGAAATATGACCTCATCTACTAATCCGGCATGTTTGTACCATCCTTCCCGACTCTCCCCAAGCCCGGCTCTAATGCCTCGGGGAATTCACCGCCGACGGTATCATTGGAGCCCTCTCACATACCGTCAACATCCCGTGGCCATTGTTTCCTCCGTGTAGCATACCTGCGTGATATGGCATGCCTCCTCCTTTTTCCCACACTTCTGCTTACCTCAATGTTGCCCATCCTAACCCTTATCCTTACCCACAGCCTGGTGTCCCATCTCCTCCAGCATTTGGACCTCTCACCCCCTTGCCTTCTCCACCCCCGCTGCAGCACTTACTACCCCCTCCAGGGCACATATTTGCGCAGCAGGACGCGACCAATTCTCTTCCTTCTCAAAGAAAGAGGAAAGGCAATCAATATGCCCCTAGTAATCGTGGACCCAATCCTTCGAGTATTGATCCTCACACTGCTAACCAGCCACAGGGTTCTCAGCCCAAGCCGAACAGGCCCCTTCGCACCAATAAGCCCTATTCGTGTTGCGGTGTTTATGGTAATTACACTCACGATTGTCCTTTATTACCACAAATGCGGCAGATGTGGGATTCTCAGGCCACCGTGTGGGGACAAGACCCCTCCCCTACTGTCCCTCCCACCCCAGCTACTTCTCAACCCGTTGTGTTTACCGATCCTTTCCATCAACAAGGATTTGTGGCCACTCAACCCCCTCATGCCCCGGTAACCACTCAACCTTCCCCTTCTGGTTCCTATGATTACCAGATTCTCATGATTACCTCTGACCCCCCTCTCACCGTTGACCTCAACCTTCAAACTCGATCCCGTCGGTATTCCACACCTCCCATTCAATCTGTCTCCGAGTCTCCATCATCAGGTCCTACAGAGCCTCTATCGACACCCAATGGTCCCTTGCAACTCCCTCTGCCCAAAGCCGAGGTTCATCCCAAGCCTCCTAAGGGACCATTACACCGAAATGCTGCCTCTGGTCGGGCTGCCCATTCATACAGCATAGTAGATGATCTGGCGCAATCTCCTGCTGCCATTTCAACACCGAACCTCCGCCTCATGTCCTTTCAAAAGAGGCTTAATACCCAGCTATGGCAGAGATCCCGCTAATGACCAATTGATTTCCTTGATTTTTTTTACGCTCACCCTCAAAAACCATCCCCCTCTTCCTCCTTCGGTTGCTTTCCAAATCCCAGTCAAAATCCGAAACGCCAATGTTGCTCAGTGTATTATTGATGAGGGGGCATCTACCTGCGTAATGTCCGCTTCGGTTTGGAAACAACTCAGATCCCCTAAACTGGCTCCTTCCACCATCACCCTTCGCGAGTGGGATGGCCATGCTTCCCAGCCCATTGGCCTATTTCGTAACTGTCCTATCACCCTTTCCGGCAAGACTTTTTGTGTCAACGTTGAAGTTATCGATGCCCCTCTTGACTACAACATCCTTTTGGGGCGTAGTTACACCTATGCCATGTCAGTCGTCCCATCTGTAGTCCACCGCAAGATGTTTTTCCCTCATAATGGCAAGATTGTCACCATTGACCAATTGACCTACCATGAACCAAAATCTTAGACCTCCCCTGAGTCCACCATCTCTATTGTCACTAATAAACCAACTGTTGATTCTTTGACCAGTGTTTCCCCTAGCGTCTACAAATATTCCTTTTTGCTTGGAACTTTTCCTGGTCCTCCCCCTCCTCCTGTCTCTAACCCCAGCTTAGCAAATGTTTTCATGATGCAATCGTCTCAGGCTGGCCTTCCACAGCCTGCTCCGGCTAGTCAGCAACCTCAATCTCGCCCACAGCCTCCTACTCCTAGCCCTTCGCTTCAGTCCACCGAAACTTTTTCACCTGACCCTTCCCATCACACTCAGGAACCTCCCTACCCTCCTGAGTCAGTTCCCTCAGGTCTCCACCATATGGGAGTCATCCCCCCTGGTCATTACCCCGCCAGTCAAATACATTTCCTTGCCCCCCCCCCCGGCGTCTATTCGGTCCCCGTCATGGCCACCTTTTCCCTCCCTAATTTAACCTTGGGAATTCCAGTATGGTATCTTACTCCTCCACCCGAAACCCCACCAGGACACCCAAAACCATACATAGCCATGACAGCAATGCAACCAATTCCCTTCGCTCCTTCCACCACCACTGTGCTCCTAGCCCCTCCGCAGAACCCTCCTAATGCTGCGACAGCTACAGGCAAGAAACGAAAAACTCGCAAGGGGGCACCAATGACAAGGCCACCGCACCTGACCCTACCCCTCCCCCACCTGCCAAGCCTTGTGCCTTGTGTGATGGTATCGGTCATGCCACCCACACTTGTCTCGAGTTGCCCCGTATCCAACCCATGGTTAAAGTCGCGTTCCCTGAATCTACAATCCCTGAAACCTCTGTTTCTTCCTCATCCATAGCCAAGAACCCAAAGACTCTTTGCACCAACAAACCCTGTGCTCTGTGTGGTGTCCATGGCCATTATTCTCACCATTTTCCTCACCTCACGCATTACCGAGCCTCTTTAGAGGTCATTCGCGAGTACGAAGTTGAACAAAATCAATCTGCCTCTCCCATCCTTGCTCAATATGCGTCCAGTTTACTCGCGGATCCCCCTGCTACCATTGACATTCCTCCCCTTGATGTTGAGATGTCGGACCCTGCTGCTTCCCTTATATACCTATCATCGTCCACGCGCTCCCCGGAGTACATTCCTTCTTAATCCACTCCACCTATTATGTTTGATTCCCCTCTAGACACGGGTTCTTCATATTTTGACCATCTTTTTACCTATTCTTCTGTCATTCCCCGTGATGACCCGTATCTACGCCTCTCTTCCCATATTGATGATTTAGGTACCTTTGCAGCGTCGTATGGTCTCCTTGACCTTTCCATTCCCTCTCCTAATCACGATCATACCATCCGTATCTTCGATGTCCGTTGCAGCCTGAGTGCCCGCTCTTCATCCCAAGTTCTCATTCATCCCCCTCTCGTTGATCTATGAGTCCTAGACTTCCTACCCAGACCGCTCCCTCCCGTCGCCGTCAATGGATGTCTATCCTCTACTCACGCTGCCATCCTTTTTCTCATCCCTCCCATTTCTTGTCTTATTACACTATTACATTAGCCCTTTTGTCCACACCTTATCTGGGCTACGCCGATGGGGCAAGTCGTTATTCCCGCCATCTCGCTTCAGCAGCATGGGCCATCTTTACCCCCTTGCATACCTTGGTTCTTGCAAATGGGGTCTGCATTGGTAAGGCCACCAATAATCAGGCCGAATATGATGCAGTTCGTGGTCTCTTAGCCGATTCCCTCTCTCATCACATCCTCCATCTGCATGTTCATTTAGATTCCCTACTTCTTGTCTTACAACTTAATGGTGTCTATCGTGTGCATAACCCTATCCTGTTTAGACAATATTTACGAGTGCAACTTTTGATATGAGAATTTAAATTCATTACATTTAGCCATATACCTAGAGATCAAAATCACTACGTAGATCAAATCGCAAATCATGTTCTAGATTGGCATTTATCACACACAACACAATAACATTTAACACCATCAATCAAATGCATATACATCATACATATTATATAACATGTGTTTTTAGAGTCCATCTACTCTGAAACATACGACATGCCCATAGCATGTTACAATAACAAAACTACAAAAATGGGGGGCACCACTCACCCCTACATAAACACTGGGGGGCACCACCTTCCCTACATCTAATCACCCTCTGGAGGATCCTGAGCCAACGGCTTTTCTCCCGCAGCTCGTAGATCACGCACAGCCTGACCGGCCATCGCCATGCGTCGCATGATACCTCACCACTCCGAGGGTAGCCCAATACATAACTCTATGTACCGGTCGTCTAAATCCTGCCAACCACGCTCCGATACACCGGTCAGTAGCCCCTCACATCTACGCCGAATGTCCTCCACTAGAGCAGCCATATCCTCGCTCTGCGTCGTCCTTGATCCACTTGCACCTGTAGCTCCTGTCGCTGCAGGTCATCCCATATATCCGACCGGTTTTACCGAAGCTATATCTGCATTCCAAAAACCATCACGATTAGCACCATGTATACTAGTCACAAACTCTTAAAAAAAAAACATAACAGATTAGTTACTTGTCACTTACCATCGGGCCCCCACACTCGACCCGGCGGAAGCGGCAAGTCCGGATCTCCCCAATAAATCATCCCACTATAGGGATAGTCGTCTATGTATAATGGCATTTGATCCCAATGCGCGAAGAACTCTGGTTGAAACACCCGTCCGACCACCCCTCCCCCTCCTCTACACAGTAGTCGTCCCCACCGACGCATCCGGGGCTCTCTCGAACCTCCATCAGGCAACTATACACGGGGTCGTAAGGTCGGGATCTTCTCAAAGAAGAAAGAGCACAACACCGTCCCGTAGGCACAATCATGACTCACTTGCCGCTTACATAGCGACAGCTGTCGTTTCACCGATACCAACATCATCTGGGCCCACCCATAGTAGGTCCCACTCAGCACACTCTCCACAATCATCATCTACCCTCCAGTGATGTGATGGAACACCTGGCTACCCAAGATCCGCAACATTGTTGCGGCCACTGCCCGGGTCTCCAACCTCTCTAGATCACCAATGGATATCCGAGTCCCTTTGACTCGAACACCTGGTCGACAATGTCGCTCAACAAACTCCATAATGTTGTGCCCCCGTGGTAACATTGGCTGCGTATTTCCGACCATCCCTAATGGTGGGAGACCAGTCAAGAAATACAAATCATGGATCGTTAGCTCGATCCTGTGCCCCTGCACTACAAATGCCTCATGATCTGGATCCCAATAACTGATAATCTGGGCCAACAAGGGCTCTCCAACCCTCATCAAAGGGTTCTCCAAAAATTTCAGAACCCCATGCCTAGCCAGTGCACGACGGACACCCTGATCCACCTGAATTTCCGTCCGTAATGTCCCTAAGTCTCTCTCTCTCCACTTGATCCGTATATCTGCCATATCTGCACAAAAACATCATTTTTTTCAGCCTCTAGATCAACAAAACTGCATTAACATACACCAAAATAGAATCTCAGCCCATAACTGCACTGAAACCCCCCACATCTTAGGTCGCACTTTTTGGGCAAAACCTGGGCCAGGTCGCACTTTTCAGGCCAACAACTACGTCCCAAGTCGCAGCTTTTGCCCCAAAAAGTGTGACCCGACCGTAATGATGATGTAAGGGCAGTTACTGAGATTTAAAGCCCTAATCTGCAATTTGAATCCATAAAAAAAAAAACTTAGGATTAGGCCTCTTACCTACAACTGACGGATCACAATTCCAACGGTCGGTTTGTCCGCTACGATTACCGCAAGATTTAGGGCCTTCTCTCCTCTCCACATTCACCACAGCTACACAAGCAAATGAATGATCTTGGAGGGAAAACGCCTTATTAGAAGAAAACCCCTATTTTTTCTTTCGCCCATTGCGACCAAACCATAGCCCTGTTTGACATACCGTCCACGCCGTTGGAAAGCTCTCACCGAACACTCAAATGGGTATCTGTCAGTTTTTCATGTTTTGATACCTCACCAGGACACATTTTTTCCATGAAGGGTCTATTCACCTCTTCTTAAAATCAAATTTCTTCACTTACGACACTTGTACTTGGGGCACCACTTTTCCTCCTTACTCGTCTTCGTTTGTGTTGATTTTCGTCATGAGCTACCCTATTGTCCTCATGCTTTTCTGGTTCCCCATTGGACCCGTACTATGATGCAACACCATTGAGTCGCCCTTGTTTAGAGCATCCGATTCGAGTCATCATCACATCCATGGAGTCTATCCTCAGTCCCTTCATACCCCGCTATAGTCCTCCATCCTTTCTTGCTTGATCCCTCTCTCGTGTCGCACATTCTGGCCTTCAGTACCCTTGTCCCCTATCACTCATGATATTGTGCCAGTTGTTGCCAAGCCATTCATGCCCTTTATGCTCTAACAAGGGAAGTCGTCCAACCGCTCCTCCATATCTCTCATTCCATCATCATCATCAGTATCTACTTGTTCGTCGCTCTACTATTTTCCCTCGTGCCTTAGTTGGGGTTCCCTTATTGCCTCACCTATGGCGGACCGACTTCTGTCGACATCAACTTCCTTACTCCAGAAGCCAGGTCTAGGGGGCAGTGTACCTTGGTTCTAGTTCTTCTCAGCATGATGGTGATCTATACACTTGATGGTCTAGTGATGCAGCAGCAGCTATTGGTGATTCTTGGCCGTGTGTGAGATGTCTCAACCCTCATGAGGGGGTGGCCCTGTAGGTAGCCCCCCACATGCCCGGATGACTTCTTCATTTCCGCCCTTGATGTAGCTCCTCTCATTTGATGATATCGGCCTCAGTCGCTTGCAGCGCCTTTTCGATTCTCATGTCTTTGTCAGATTTTGTGAGCCCTTCCCCGTGTGCAGGGGGCATTTGGGTGTCCTTGTATCTCATGTACTACCATATTATTGTATAAGTCCCGATGATTATTCCAGGCATCGCATGTATGTGGGATTCATCCTGTTATTTATCTGGCTCATGTTTAGGCCAGTACGTGCTTCATTATTGCGTTCCGTGGTTTTCCGGGCGCCTTATTCTTTGTACTTTGTCTCGGCGGGCATAGGTATGCCTCCCCCGCCGCCTTTAGCAGAGGTACCACTTCATAACTTAGAGACTTGTTGCACCCGTAAGTCTCGTCTCCTCAGGGTCTAGTCCTTTAGCAGATCAGACAACCTTACATTTCTCTCTCTCACTTCCCTCTTGATATCTAGTGATTGAGTTCTTACAATGTACTTCAGTCATAAGATTTGCTCCTAACACTCGTACGTTGGGGGGCAATCTGTTACACCAATTTTTGGTCATCTAACCTATTATTATTAGATGAGCCCAAGTACACCATGTAAGACCAATTTTACCCTAAGTAAAATTGCTTTCACCATATAAAATAACTTATTTGTTTATATTCCCTAGTCATATTTAACCCAAAACAAGGAACTTGATTGAATAAATCCTTATTTATTTAATTATTTAAGAAACAAGTATTTAAACTATTATTTAAATAATATTCTTAGTTAAATTTGACTAAATCATCCATAAATAATTAAATAAACCATTATTTATTTAATTATATTCTATCATTTCCCCTAAATGATAAATAAACCATTTATTTATTTATTATTTATAAATAAAGGAATTGACCTAAGTCAAGAATCCTTTTCCCTCCAACAAATATAGTAAAATATTCCTAAAGGGTGCTTCTAGAATTCGATTAATAATATTTTATTCATGCACCGAGTTCTAGGCCGCCCCAATATTTTGTTATAAATAGGAGGGTTTTCCCCATTCATTAGGCACCTTCATTGCATTAGATCACACTAGATCTATTCTTGGTCACCATTTTCCATTTTTACCTTGTGAGCTCCCATTGAGTTCTATGTTTTTCTATGTTTTTCTACCACAATAAGAGAGAGAAATTTTTAGATCTGAAACACTGAGGACTTCCAAGAACCCATCCCACTGAGGAGAACTGGAAAACACCTTTCTTGTTTTCCTCTCAGGTACCCCATTCTTTAATATAATAGAAATCATTCTTTTAAACACTTTGTTCTTGTCTTGTCTATTGGATGCATGGAGCCATATTATATTTTATCTTCTTAATGTCTTTTGTGCTTAGATCTAGATTTATGCAGCAGACTTAAAGATATTTTGCAGCCATAATCGATGTTAGGGCTATTTGTTATGCATAGCTAAAGTGATCTTTTACGATGAAAGAATCATACTAACAAGTATGTTCATGGTCTATAATTTGAAGGTCAGCTTTTTTAGACCTAAGATATTTCCGTTGATCAATATAGACCTCGTTAGTGTATTCTTGGTCAGGCCTAAATTAGGATAGAACATAGTTATATATAAAAAACAATAATTTCCTGAATCCAAATTGGGCTTGGATAACTTCTCTTTCTAGGATGACTGGTCATGTTTTAGGTTCTTCCTCTAGTGGAGTCTTTAGGTCTATGGAGAGATGTGGAGTCTCCAGGTGGATGATGTTTACTGTTTTAAGGATGTAATTGTTGTCCACCATCAACAATTAAGGGCCAATATAAGGATGTTTGTGGGTTTTCTGAGGTCCTGAGGTATACTTAGATTGTGACTGACTCAGAAGGTCCCACTGTGATCGCCACTATGTTAGGTGATGAGGTGGTGATGAATCATTGGATACTATTTGACAAGGGTTTCTGAATTCTTTAAGGATGTCTAAGCTTATTACTTACTCAGAAAGTCCCACTGTGATCGCCACTATGTTAGGTCCTTGTAATTTGCAGATTTGCAAGAACAAATGAATAGGGGTAACATCAAACCAATATTTGAAGTCCTAGGACCTAGCCTTCCTGGACTTAGAGAGGGCTCTCTCTATGCTTATGTAAAAGATTTAACTTGTTTGATTTTAGAGTTTGATTTTAGGCTAGTTATAGGAATTAGGGTTTGTTTGTTTGTTTGGTTGGATAGGTTGTTAAGACCACGTTAAGACAAATAGGTATAGTAAGAGAGAAATCAATCCATTGGGCTATGGGGTCTATAAATGCCTTGAAAAGTGAAAAATGATTCAAGGATAGTTCATAGGGCAAGTTGGCAAGGCCAAATGGATTTAATTAGGTCTAGGGAGAGTGAAATAAGCATGGAGTTGTGTAAACAGTGAGTTAAGGGGAAATCAAGGATCCTTTAACAAACTAATAAAACAAGGAAAAATCTTTTAAGATGATAGCATAACAAATTTGAAGAGTAGTAAAGGATTCTTCAATATCAACTAGGCTAAGAAGTTCTTAAAAAACAACAGATAAGTGAGCTAAGAGAGCACTGAAGGGTTCTCTAAAACTTGCTTGCAAATAGATAGAAGTTTAACATAATATCTTAGTAATACTGAAGAGCATTCAAGGATTCTTTAGCAAAACTATGAGGAAGAAAACATAGAAATCAGAGGATGTAGACAAATCAAGGTGCCCAGGGCATATCCTACTCTAAAATTTCTATCCCATGATCAAAGAAAAATATTGAGAACTGAAGAAAACAAATAAAAATATAGAAAACATCACCATATCACCAAGCTTAATGAATCCTAAGAGATAGCGTGATCCATGGAAGCATAGCCCAACACCATCACAAGGTACCAAAGCATATTTCACAAATAAACTCAGAGTCTATTTCATATTATGTTCATCAACCAACCAAAAAAATACAATAAGACCTCCATGCTCTGTTTAACTAGCAAATGAGGAGGTGGAAACCCTAAGAGGTTTCTAGAAACCATAAATACACCATAAATGTCATTTATGTCCAAAGAGGCCATGCAAGGCCCAAGGCACATAATAACTATTGCAATAAATGAAAGATAACCTAAACATAACTCCTTAATAAACTCTGAAATAATTTGCCCAAAAAAATCTTGAAAATGTCCTTCAGTGTGTTTTGTTGACTTTTTTGCAAGAGGGCAGCTTCAGAGGTTTGAAAGCATAGTGCCTACACAAGAAAAATGGGCCCACTTGCAACGAAGTTGTGATGGACTTCCTGATGTAGGAATTGGCTCCGTGATGGCTCATTGGAAATCCTGTTGAGTATAATTTCCAAAATTGTCCTTGGTTTTCTGATTGGGCTCCATTTACCTGTCCAAAAATTAAATCTACCAAGGTTTCTCTAGGCGCAGCGCCTGCCCTGAAAAAGAGGCAGAAAAGGTGAAAAATGAGGTGTTTTCTAGCCTTTTGAGGGACCAAAAATGCCCCAAATACTCTAAATTTCGGTAAGAATGTTGTAATTGAGCCGAGTGTTCCAAAAATGCAAATATTTCCTCTTGAGGATGCATGAGGTGAAAGCATAGTGCTAAGGGTGCTGCGCTTATAGCCCTTAATATCAGTAAAAAAAAACAAACAATTTCCAAAAAGTTCTAAAAATTTGCAATCATCTTCTTCATAGATTTTGGGATGGTCTTCAAGGGCATATCATCAAGAAAATTGAGTTTTTCTCCTTTATTTTTCTTGATTAGGGCTTCAAGTTTTGATTTGGTCTTTGTGGCCTATTCCCATCATTATTTTTGCTCTTTGCCTTATTACTCTTTGTTTCATTGACATTTGACCTCCTCCTTTATTGACTTGTGCCTCATCACTATTAACATGGCTTTTTGAGCCATTTTCAACACCCTCACTGATTTCTTTATTCACATTGGCCTCATTTCCCTTACTGATATGATTTGTCATTGTCATCTCCTTCTTTTTTAGATGCCTCATATGCTATCTGTTTTATCACTAACCTCATCTTTAATGATTTCTTCTTCCTTGCCCTCTTTCTCATTTGAAATTTGGCCACTCTGTTTTGAGAAAAACCATAGGACTACACAATAGAAAATAAATGAAGGCATGGAGGATGGCAGTCTTTGTAAGTGGATGGGGTGAGTGAGGGTAAGGGTATAGGGATATGAGTGGGAAACAAAAATCAAGAACAACCTCAGTTGCTGACTGTAATTTTTCTTTTGACAGCGAATTGTACTGATGGAAAATGGATATGAAGGAGGGAAAATGAGTGAATGGAGTGGGTGAGAGTACAACTTTAGATGGATGTGCAATATTTTAACAAGGAAGTTCTCTGTGTGTTATTTACTCTCTTTGGAAAATAGGTGGATTAGGGTCCTTTAAACAATGGTGTTCAAGTATAAAATTTAGGTTTTCCCCCTTAGGTCTTCAATTTAACAAACCAGCAAATATTTTCAGGGGTGTATGACATCCACTTATCAACTAGAAATGCTCTGAAAACCTTTGATGACAGCTTGGAGGTATATTTTTTATGTTTTTTGGCATTTGCAGGTGTAAAAAGGAGCTTCAGGTGAAAGCGTAGTGCCTGCATGCAGAGTCAGGTCCTCCCAGCCCTAAGCGTAGTTCTTGAACACTTTCTGGGCCTATTGGGCTTCTATACGCGTAGCGCCTGCATGTGTTTTGGCCTATCGAGCTTCCCTAGGCGTAGCGCCTTTTGCAGATGGAATTTAGAAGCCTTAACGATGTCCAAATTGGGCCCATGATAGCTCGTTGGAAATATTATCCTATTTAATTTTGAAATGTACCTTTTTGTCTCTGATTGGAGTTGATTTTACCTGTCAAAAGTTGATTCTCCCAAGACTGGTCAAAAAGTGTTGAATGATGGTGCAGAAATGCAGAGTGCTGGTGCAGACAACTTTTGGAGGCCTTCCCAAACTCCAAATTTATCTCATGATAGCTCATTGGAAATGTATTCAAGTCTAGTTGTCATTTGAACCATCAAGAAAGTCATTTT
The DNA here is from genome assembly GCA_034641835.2 of Pinus albicaulis. Classification (NCBI taxonomy): domain Eukaryota; kingdom Viridiplantae; phylum Streptophyta; class Pinopsida; order Pinales; family Pinaceae; genus Pinus; species Pinus albicaulis. The sequence goes on from JAXQQM020062118.1 coordinate 76,123, forward strand.
GACACTCCAGATATGAGAAAACCTGATTTTCCCATGGTCACTCCAGAAGTGCTGCATTTCTCCCGTGACACTTGTATTTTTTACCTTGCTCCTAAACCATGATACCTGTGTAAAATATGAGGGATAATTTTTTTATTGGACCTATTATGTACAAAAACCTCTCTCACTTTTGTCACATTCATCTCTTCATGGTCAGAAACATAGTTTGAAGAAAAATTGGCCCTAGGTGTGGCAAATGATTTGTCCTTTGGAATAAATTCTTGGAAAATGATGGAGGCATGATGTTTATGAGTTGGTATGGCCTTATTATTGCTGATATTACCTATCATATAGATCCTCTACTGCTATTCCTCATTTCCATAGCAAACCCTAGCTTAGTTGGAAGGGGAAATTAGGGTTTGGTGTAGGCAAAATAGGGGATTTAGGACTACCTTGTAGAGGGAGGGGAATGAAGGGGTTAAGGGTTGTATAAATTCTTGGGGAAATTTTGGGGGATAGGGATAGATGTTAGAGAGTAGGGGAAAGTGGAATTTCAAGGATTGAGTGAGGGGAAGGGGTCCAAAAGAGAAAAACACAGGCCTAGTCTTGAAAAGTGTCAAATTGTAGCAATAGGCTAGGTTTTGTAGAAAAATGATGATTTTGAGGGATAGGAGTGATGGGAAGTGCTTATGAAGGCATATTAAGGATAGGAGAAGGTGTAATAACATAAGGATATAAGCCCTGTTGATGATTTAACCATGGAAGTCATGAAACCAAGAAAAATGACCTAAAAAACCCTAGTCATCTACAAGAACAAAAGTAGGTAAAAGCACATGAGAAGTCTTTTAGGAGCAGTAGGATGACCATGGAATGGAAAAATGGTAGTATAGTGAAAATTTTTCTCTAAGGATAATGAAGGCAGTGAGATTTCTAAAACTCACAATTTTCATTGAATTTTGTTTTTTAGAAATCTAGGACCAATATATAGTCATCTACAGATAGTAAAAATTATGGATGACTAAAATTGACATCAAAATCTAAGTCTCAAACCTCTCAATAATTCTTATAAAGGAAGTATTTTTCCTTTTGGAGCTCTTTTGGCCTAAATGTTTGGCATTCCTCATTGGAATGGGCAAGCTTCCTATGATAGGTGCCATATTTCTTTTTCCCATAGTGGGTAGAGGATATGGAATTCCTTTCTCCTTTGTTATAACCAATAGTGTTGGGCTGAGTAATTATTAGAAAGAAAATTAGGACGAAATTCCCTTCATCTGAAATAATTGAATGGTCTTATGTAACTTGGCTTCAATCTTGGAACCAAGGTCTTATGTAACTTGGCTTCAATCTTGGAACCAATTTGCATAAAATGCCCTGAGGATGAAATAGAAGAAACTATAACTTATTTCTAATACTAGGGAAAAAACCACAAAATAATTTGGTGTAGAGGGTATATTTTGGGCCCTTTGAGACTCTACCCTAAGTTGGGAGAGAGATCCATATCTGGATCTCCATTATTATAAAGATCTGGTCTCCTTGGGTCATTATGGTCGAAGGAAATACTGAGACTTTAGTTCCAACGTTTCTGGATCAAACAGAGGAACATTTTTATCTTGGCCATGAACATCACTGTTGTTGAAAAGGGGTTATTTTTTATGGGAAATTAAAGCTACCCAAATATAATTTGTAGTTAGGAGAACAACCTCCTTTGAAGATCAATTATCATAACTATGAACAATAATATAAAAACTGGAAATGATTGTGCTCACTATGTAAATCAATTATGGGTTTGCAGAGGTCCTCTTGTATTCCTAGATATTGGTTAGTTCTTCCAATATGATAAGACTATTCATCTTCAATAAGGATGCCTTCAACAAATGGAATTCACCTTTCTGCCTTTGTCTCATATGGTTCAAAAAACAACTTGATGACATGATCAACGTTCTTTTCTTCCTCATTAGAATCCATGTCATATGTAGGATGGATGTCAAAGCAAAAAATATAGGATCTTGCACTGTTCTATTCGAACTTAATAGGTAATGTTGATTGGAGATGCACATCATTATGGGTGCCAAATTTTATACCATATTCAAAATCACATATAGGACTGTTTGTCTCTTGAACCTTAGGGGATCTTCAAGATTTCCCTTCATTAATGAGTTTATTATTACTCTCATTCTCTGAGAAACTAGAACTATAGTTTCGTCCATTATCTCCATCTGCACTCAATATTTTTTCATATGTTGGTTGAATTTCAATTTTCCAGTGTATAAAAAAGGCATGGCATGATACCCATGTCATCATGTGCTAAGTCTTCTTGGGTGATTGTAAGATTGGTAAAAAGTTGTTTCCTACCCTCCTACAGATATTCCTTCGCTGGATTCAAGACTTTTTCTCACACTATCAATCATTTGGAAATACGGATTGTTTTCAAGGGTGAATCAAATAAAGAGAAATGTCCAAGTGTAGAAAGCCAGCTGAGCAGGCCGAAAAACTAGTAGGAAACTATTCTTTGTCTTCTTCAATGGGGTGGTCATTAACACTGCCTCAAAATGAGTACTGGCTAGAATGAAGCATCTAATTTTTTTCACTTCACAATCTGTCTTAGGAATAGACCTCTCTTTATCTCTACCACATTCATCATCGACATCAAAATGCAATGTAGGTGTTATATTTATTTTTTGATCAAACTCAGAATGCAATTTTGAGTTGCCAAATGTGTTTCCAAGAATGCGCATAGTTGTATTACCCTCACTTAGCCTTCTACATGATCTATTTATATACATGTTTATAAGGATGTCCTATCATTGTATTCTTCTTTGCTTCATTTTACCCTAGATTTAGCTTTGGCATTTTCTAGGAGTTGCGTTTGCCCTCCCACATTATAATTGTACTAGTTGTACCTTTTAGTCCCATTGAGCTATTTATTGTTATTCGTTGGATATATAAAATTATCTTATCATATCTTATCTCACTTTATGCTGACCAAAATACACTTCTCTAACCTGAGAATCGTGTTCAAGTTTCAAAGCATCTCCAAATAGATTATGATTGGATGTGTTTTGGGCTTCATCATATCTGCTACATGGTTGTTTTTCTAGTCAAAAGTGAGAAAAAGGTTTCTCATCCCTATCATCATAGTCTGCAGGTGGTCTATACACTGGTGAAAAAATGGAAAGCATGGCCTTCATCATCAAAGGCTTCTAAATCTATGCAGTGGTATTTATAACAATCATTTTTTACTTGAATTTTCTCTGAAATAGATGCCTCGTCATTGACGGAGATCCATATTGTTGTAGTGCTTTATTTCTCACTATCTACATTAATGCTGGGGTTAGAAGCTAATCGTTTATCTCCTTGTGAATCTGGGATGTATTCTTTTAGATAACCCCATTCCTCTGCTATGTTTAGTTCCAACAATCCTTTGGAAATAATGATGTTTAAATGGTCTTGGTGAGGTTTCAATAACCCATATTTCAATTGGAACTATGCCTTCCAATACTGCCATAGGAGACCTAGCTCAACAAAATCCTTGTGCAGCATTGATTGTTGTGGTGTCACTTTACAGTAATTAATTTTTCCTTTCTTGTGGACCAGCTCATACCATTACTTGTGGCCCCTCTTAAAAAATTTATTTTGGTACACTGATTATGTTTGGCTAAAATTTTGCTAACCTCTTTGATGGACCCAATGGTCCCATGACAAACACCCATAGCATGTCATCCATGAGGAAGTATAGAAAATAGTTGAGTCTTTCACCTAGTCAATTATAAAAATGGAAACCAATATGTCTTCCCTCACATTTCACATATCCCCCATTTTCAAACAATGGCCCTTTTTCAAAAGATTTTCCATACAATGGTAGTTGATTATTTCTCTAATGGTTGCTTTGGAACCTTTGAGCACGTAGGAATTGCCATTCTCTTGAAAATTCATGTAGAATTCCAAGAAATCCATGGTGATAGGTCCTAGTGTTCTTCCCCATTCATCACCCAATGAAATATCACAGCCACACATTTCAATGTAAAACATGTGGCTTCCTTGTGAGGGAAGACATACTGGTTTCCATTTTGCTAATTTAGGGAACAATTCCTTGTAAGCAAGGAGGAAGAGGTGAGAATAATAATAGGTGACAAGGGGCATGTGGGAATGTATCACAGTGTATTTGTAAACATCTAATTGTAGCTCCTGTGTTTAGGATACAAACAACCACCAATGACCCCACTGATTTCTCCGTCAATTGAATCCATTATATTTTTTATTTTATGTACTAAAATGTATCTGCATTTGTGCCATTTCTCTTTTGTATTCTTCCTTTAATTTTTTAAATGCCACTTATATTACTTACACTTATGCAATTAGTTGAAATTGTTATCATCATCTTATTTTCATAAGTCTTCTCATCTTTGTTTGTAAGAACATATGAGATATTGGGAAAAATATTTCCATCTTTTAGTAATAGTTTGATCATTTTCAACTGATTAGCACAAGCTAATGTGCATCTTTGACCCAACCAAGGTAATGTGAGTTTGGATTATTTGATTTTGGTAACTTAAGTTCCTTTTCCAATTGAAGCAAGAAAAGGTTATTTTGGTTGCCATTATCAATGACCATATATGCTAGTTTGTGCTTGATTTGGCAGTTCTATGTACAATGAGCTTCCTTGTCGTTGGAAAGGCTATCTTTGTGCATTAGCATCAAGTGTGGGTCAATGTAGCTGGGATTTTTTACATCAACCTCTAAGTCTTTAACCTCTCAATAATTCTTATAAAGGAAGTATTTTTCCTTTTGGAGCTCTTTTGGCCTAAATGTTTGACATTTGTCATTGGAATGGGCAAGCTTCCTATGATAGGTGCCATATTTCTTCTTCCCACACTAGGTAGAGGATATGGAATTGGTTTATTCTTTGTTCTATGGTCTACCCAATATTTTCGGGCTGAGTAATTAGAATAAGGAAAATGAGGACGAAATTCCCTTCATCCACAGCTTCTTGAACCACCATTTATTTGTTGACGTTTCTAGGTTTTGCATTGCAATATAATACCCCAACATAGTTAAATAATGTCCACTTGTGGTGTTATAGGACCAAGAAATTTCATCATTGGAATCACTTAAACGAATGTGGGCCTTGCTTTCTTTCATGTCCCAAATCCTGTGCTTGGACCCATCCCTATCTCCAAATTTTCATTCAATTGACAACAACATTTCTATTAAGTGTGCATTGATGTGTCTCTGGAATTTGAACAATAAGTTTCTCTAGTAGGAAGAAATTTCCCCCAATCATAGCTATTTCATTTGTGCCAATTTTGACCCATGGGCTTGAACCCAACTTCCATGCTACGTATTGTCCAAATATGAGAAATGCTAGAGTTAAAGCCTTCCATTGGTTTGATACATTCTGGTATTTTTTTGGCGATTGCAAATCCAATTCGAACTTGAGAATTTTGAGGATTAGGCTTTAAGAGAGGGGTGCATTTTTATGTTATTTTGTTTTTGTTTTTTATGCATTTTGGTGCTCTATGGGTTGCCTATTTTCAAATGGATTGGTTTGGAATTGGATCATAAGTGGGTAGGTCTTGTTGAAATCAGTTGGTGGTTTAACCACCCAAAATAGTGATCTTGTCAAGGTCTTAATGAGATTAAATATACAAATGAAATATGACTGCAGAGAATGCAAATCAGCAAGTATAAAGACACTCAAAATACTATACATAACTCTTAGAATAGCACCAAGTTGAGTGATAGGAGCCCTTACAAATTGGGAGGTGGATAAATTGCTATAGACTTTAGTAAATGGTTGTAGATGATAAAGTAACTTGTTGTTATGCACCTCTATATATGAGAAATGAAGTAAGACATGGAAAATAATAAGCTAAACCACCCCTTGGGGGCCACCCACAAGTGTAGAGGCACTTTTAAGTGTTGGATCTATGGGTAGAGAAGCTAGGGAAATGAATAGATAATAAAAAAAACCATCCTGTCATTAAGAGTAGATGAGTAAAGCTAATGATAATACAATTGATTACTCAACAATTGGGGTCAAATCCTCATAGGGTCAAAACCCAATTTTATTTTTATGTACACTTCTTTTTTTTTTAAATTTCCAGCAAGTTTAAAATTGTTTATCACTTCAAATGATGATAAAATATAACGCGGAAGTGAAGAAAAGAAAAAGGATCATGAATACATACCTTTTTTATCAAACCCTTGAATGAGGGTTTCACTTACATAGTAATTAGTACAACAACATTTATTGTTAAATATATATAAATAGGGGACATGCAGTTAAAAAACAATATTTTAGGGGCAAATGGCACATATATTTCCTTAAGAATTACAGTTGTTACATCTAGGAGCCAAAAAGTAGTCACATAAGAGTTGTTTGCTTAAAAAACAAATAATAGTTAACACTCCTTGACCCAAACTTAAATAATACCCACATCTTACCTAAAAATGGCAATGTTGGGCAACAATTACGTAGTTAAACTTTATATAAATAGTAAATAAATAAATTTCTTCCAAATTGAAAAAAGTGTTCATCTCATGAAATGTTTCCTAACTGTGTCACTTCTATAAGTAGGAATGGATTGTTAGACAGATAACATCCCAAAGTTCTACATGCTTCTCGAAGCATCCATTTTCTCCTAAATAGAGCATTATTCCATTGAACACAAGAAACAAAAAAATTAAGATTAAAACAGAGATTAATATTAATGGCTTTGAAATATAGATTCAAAGTTGTAACATGCCATACAATAACCACTCATTACACCTCTTACAACATAATATTTTGGAGCATGTATGATTCGTTTTGGAATGTAGGGAAACACATTCTTAGTGGTTATTCTTGGTCAATAAGTCATGTTCAAGACAACAGAGGTCTTTCTGTGGGATGCCTGGCCACCATTAGTTTTTCTGGGCAGCAAGATCTTCTTTCTGTGATTTTTCTATGGTGCACCCAAGCTCAGAACCATTGGTTAAGGAAAGGTAAGGCTGCGAGGGGTCCTTTCTAAGGCACTAAAGATAAACAGGAGGTAGCGAGGTTGTTCTCAACCAAACAAGAGATCGGTAGGTTACTAGGTGGTTTTTAGGGCCCAGTTTGAATCATTTAGGGCATCACCTATAGGCGGCCTTCCTCATGAGTGTATTTAGGGCCGCAAAAGATATCTCTTTCAGGGTTTTGTGATCACACGAAGCTTTGAAACCACTCCCCAACAATTATAGGCCTCCAATTACAAGGCAACAATTACTAAACATCCCAAGCAGGCCTCCAAAACCTATATTTTGTTGACATGATGTAGCAAGAAGATCAACTCTCCAACCGCAGGTGAAATTTGGATCAAAAGGGGACTACCATAAGATCTAGCCAGCCATTTGACCAGGTTAAGGGACTACTCCAACGCAAATTGAAACTCCACTAAGAAAGGGTTATCACAAGCTCTTCCTAACAACAAACAAATTTGGAGGTAGCACAGTTAGACAGTGAGTTGTTAATTAGTATATTACCAACTAAACTTGGATAGTGCTAGTGTGGGTTACAGTTGGAATATTGATCTATTGAATATTGGCATTACAGTCAGAATTATTTTAGTGGATTATTGGTTTATAGGTCTATTGTTACTTAGGCAGTTAGCCCTAACTTGTGGTGGTTTGCTGAAGAAACATATGATAGTTAAATATCTCTTATATCATTAGTGAATTATATATAAGGGTACTTACCATTATATGAGTTGATAAATGTGCACTGTTGTTATGATTATTTTCATGATTGGAAAATCCTAGATAAGGATTGAACCCCAAGGCCAAAAATTATAGGGACATTGCATACTTACATTAGAGAAACAGTAAAAAATGCATTTCAATCTACTTGGATCATAATATATAACCAAAGATGTTGTATTGTCAAATCCATGAGAGGTTTAGCTAGGATGATGGCCCGCAAAATGCAGAAAGGAGTTGCATCAAGGTAGACTTCAGTAGGTGTGCATTGCTATTGAATCGGATCTCCATAATGTGTCCTGTTATTGCCTAAATCTACCTCAGGCTGAAAAAAGGCAGAGTTCAAGGTAACATCAAACCACGCTCAGTCTGGTAGCTAGCCCTACCAGAACAGGAGAGGGCTCTCTCCGGGTCAATCTCAACGAAAAGTAATCAATAGGGCTTGAGATGACTGAAATGAAAGCTAATTTTAGGCTAGGTATATAAGTGAAGGATTTTGATTGTGTTTTTGGGGTTTTTTGTTGGATCAAGGGAAAGGCAGTTTTGGGTGCGGGGTTTAGGCCTAGTTTTGCAGAGTTCTGATTGGGGCAAGGAAGGCAATAGTTTTGACGCTTTAGATTTAGTGAACGGATGGATCAGACCAATGAGGAGCTGAAGAGGGAAATAGGGTCTCAAGATTCCTCCTCAAACAGATGAAAACATGAAAAACTAAACAAAAATGAAGGCAGAGCAAAGCAAACCTATGAATTCTACCTTTATAACTTGTTTGTTCAGTTTAAGAAGATAGGATAATAAAAATGGTACACATAAACAACAGTGAAATTAAAGATACATAGAGGAAAACACCATCAAAACATAGAGCCACAAGGATCCCAAAAAGGCTGCAAACCCTGGTCTATTCCTTTGCCAAAATTGCATAATGAAAATGTACAATGAAGTGCTAGCAATCCCAAATTTCCAACCCTGAAAATGATTGAGAAAATACATCATATAGAAAAGCCTAACCCATTCCCATGCCTCTATGGGTTGAGCTCATCATTCTAGGAGTTGTTTCAACCATATCTAAACTAGGAAATAGAAAATAGGCCATGAAACAATTTGCCTCTATATGCTAGGAAACTGATCCATCCACTCACATTTCACCTTTTAGTGAATGAATCTTCTAGAACAAGTAAAAATATGCCAAAATTACATCATGATCATGAAATTACATCAATTTACATCAATAGTTATATGAAAAAGTGAAACTGGCCAAAAATAGGCGAAATTCTGAGCTGTGGAGTGAAAAAAAAAGGCCAAAATTCTCTATGCGTCGCGCCCAAAATCTCTATGCATAGCACAACTTTGGAGCTGATTTTGAGGCACTTCCCGAAGTCCAAATTGGGCTCATGATAGCTAGTTGGAAATACCTACCTGTCTACATTCCAACCCAAGTATAATTTATGGATTTGGTGTCCATTTTCCCCTCAAAAAGTTCAATCTCCCAACACTGCTTCCTGTGGGTGCAAAAGGTGGCAGAAAGGCCAAATTTAGGGTGTTTTTGACCCTTTAGGCAACCCAGAACTTGATGAAATCCTTAGGTAATCCATGAGCATGGATAAATTTTCATGAAAAACTTAGAAATGCAAAGTTTTCCCCCTGAAGAGCTGCCAATCATAAGCACGTGCCAAGTGGCGCTACGCGTCGGGCAGAAAAACCTGTTTTGTGACCAAAAAATTCAAAATTGACAAAAAAATTTCCAAATTCCTTGAAATTTGGGCTGTAGGTCCCTGATCAAATTCTATGCTCAGCCAAATAAGCTTCGGCCAATATTTGGAGCCTATCATGTCTTTTTCGACGCTTCAGTGCCGTCCTAAGCCTTGCCTTCAAGATCTTGATCTTCGCTTTGCAAACATGTGTGCATGCCCAATAGTGATTCTTCATGTTCCTGAGCATGTTTTTCTCCTTATTCGCCTTCTCCAATAGCTTCTCGAGATGAATTTTGACTCTCTCAAGCCAATTCTCTCTATCGGCCTCAATCTCCCGCTCAAAGGGTGTCATCTCGGATGGGCTTCTTCAGGCAGCTTGTCGGTTCTCACGGATGTTTTGCAACTCCATGATCATCTGATGATCCTCCAACTCCTTGTTGCACTGCTCCAGATAGTTTATGATCCACTAAGCTCTCTGCAACTTATCATTCAATGTGCCGATCTCAGCTTTCTGCTCCTGAATGATCTCCCTCAGTTTTGAGCTTGGAGAGCTCAAATCCTCATCAAGCAATATGAAATAAGTATCATGGCCTCCTGAAGGGCCCTCCTCCTGCATAGGCCTCTTTCCTTTGTCCTGTACATGTACCTGTGCTGATGACAACGGCAACGAGACCCCTTCCACCCCGGGTGGAGATAGTACTCGTCGGGCTGCTGCAAATAATGCTCTCATGCCTCTCTGATAAGTGACATACACTGGCACACCGATAGGCTCTGTCTTGGGACCTTCAAACTGATGTGAAGGCTCACCTGCATCGTGAACAATATCCGGAGGAGGCTGAGGGGCTGCGAAGAAGTCACAGGAAATGAAATATTCCCATGCAATGCCCTGCAATCCAAGCTGATGTACCACAATGATCTTGATGAGCGCATAATGATAAATGTTGTTGTACTGTTGCTCGGGAGTCTTCTTTTACACAAGAGTGGTCATCCTCTCGATTTTTCGGCACATGAAATACGGTATGTTCATCATCCTCACTCTCGTGAAATGCATCAATAATCTGATGTGGTATGCATAGAGACGTGAAAACCGGCCCTCACAACTGAAGTATCAGATAATGAGTCTCATCAATGGCGCATAGGATTCCTTCAGAAACCGGAATGGGAATACCCTACTGAGCTGCCTCACATAGCTAGGCCTGATGTATGGCTCGTAATGCACTCTGTCCACCTGCTGTCTCTTATTCCACTCCTCACCTACATTCAGTATTCCTGTTGCCTGAGAAATGGTTTTTGGTGTCAAGGTGAAGTTTACACCAGCGAGAGTAACCTGACCATCACGCAAATGTAAAACAAACAACCGGGCTAACTCCTGATGATGCTGAATCTAAGCAATCCTCTCACAATACTGATAGCATGACTGCTCTCGGAAACATGCCATGGCAAGTGGGCAGGCCTGCAACTGAGTCAAAGAGGTGGGTTCTTCTCTCACATGTTTACCTCCTTTACGAGGCCTTCTCGGTGCATGAAGCTCTGTGGTAGAATCACTGTCTTGCTCATAAGATGAATCTGTGTCCGTCACCATGATGTTGAAAAGTATATGTCAAGTGTATGATGATCTATGTGAGGTGGAAATAAAAATTTGGTGTATTTTTCCTCCAATTGCCAAATCTGAGCCAAATAGGAAGAGACTGTGATAAATAGGGATAGTGAGTATGGTGTACTGTGGGAAAATATGGTTCAATCAAGTGAATTTTATAATGTGAGGACAGTCACTTGATTATGTTTGGGGAATGTGGGGTTTGGGGACTTTGGGAATTAGGAACTTTTTGCAAATGATATGGGAAGGGGAAAATGATAGGGAATGAAAGGATTTGAGGGATAGGGATAATAGGAACAAGTGATATGAGTGGCTTTGGGACATAAGGGAAAAGGGGAGAGATATTAACAATGATGATATTACAATGAAAGGGAACAGAACCAAAGGTGAAGAATGTGCTTTGAACTACTTGGCACAAAATTCACATTTTAAAATTCAAATACAAACCCTAAGGAGCAGTTTTTGACAAAAGATAGGGTTTATAGTTTCGACCTCCAAACTTTCAAATTCCTCCCTCCAAACAACACCAAACACAAGCTAATAGCAATTGATAGCCTCACAAACTTACTTGGAGCAAAAGAGATTGAGTCATTTTGATTTTTGGAAGCAGTGATGAGATTTTTTTCTTGACAGCTCTGTGCGCCGCGTGCACAACCCAGTGTGCCATGCTCACTGTATGCACCACGCCAATTCAAAGTTACACAGTGGAGATCGGCTCTGTGCGCCGCGACTACCTCCCAAAGCGCCGTGCAACTGAATTCACAGATAATTCGCCTTCAAACTCACAGTTTCGCCCTCCAACGTTTTGACTCGGCTCAATGATGTCTCTTGGTGTGAAAATGAAGTGTTTGAATAGTGAAAATACCTTATATGGCATGAACTTTGATTTTTGCTTCTTTAAAACCCACTTTCTTATGTTTTGGCTTTGGCACTTTTCACTTTCTAAAACAAACTCTGTTTTTGTTTCCATTTTGACCTTTTTGACTTGAATGATGAAAATTTTGTCAATTTTTTGCAGGGATGACTGGCATGACTTTTGGAAAAGGTGACCAGGGCCGTGCCTGAAGATTTTAACAACTGAAATATTTTGAAAATATACATGGCATTTATTACAAAATACGAAATGACGATTTTTCTTCAAAACTCTGTTTTGAAGAAAAGTCAAGATCTTACATTATAACGATGAAATTTTTGAAATGAAAACTTATTTTGAACCTCCCTCTGGCCTGCTGGCATTATTGGATGCTTTGAAGATAAAATTTGTGAAACTCTAGACCTAATGACTGAAATGACTCTTGTTGACTAAGAGACCAAAACAGGACTGTAAAATACTTTTAAAACTGATTTTGATGAATAGACACGGACCAGCAGGTACATGATATGAGGGGCATGAGTGACAAACCCTTCCTTCAGAAGATGGATGCTCCTAATGGAATGCAAATAACTAAACTGAATGAGACACCTAAAAATGAAATGCAACAAAAGATATTTTTGATCTCTGATGGAGAGATGAACAGACCGACTCTAACATGTCCCTCTATAGCGAGGATGCATGGTAGGAAATAATGGTTCAGAGGGAGGTGAAGTAGAGGGGAATATATTTCCAAGGGTGTTTGAGTTTGTTTCAGGCTACAGTGGATTAATAAGGGACATGTGGGCTTAAAATTCTATTTGGAATTTTTGAAAATAAAAGTGGCATTGAACAGGATCTTGGATTACTCCATGCAAATGGTTCTTTTTTTGACACTCCAATTGACATTATGTTCAAATTGAAATTTCAAATTAATTTTCTCCTTATACCATGATGGATCATGTAGTGGTTGCAAGAAATGCTTATTGTAGGGTCAATCCTCATAAGGTTTTTATTGGTGACTAGAGCAGGTTGAAGAGCGATGACTTCTCAAAAGAGGAGGATTTTGCAGTACTTAGCTACATGAAGAATGGCAAGTCTCTGGGTATAGAATCTAGATGGCATTCTGTGTGAATTTTACAAGGCCATGAGCCATGATTAGTGACAATTTCTATCATTTGGCAAACACATTCCTAAAAAGGCAGCCACAAACACAATTGATGATTGGCATCCAATTACATTTCTTAGTGTGGCACACAAGATCATGGCTAAAACAGAGACTCTAAGGATCTAGGAAATTCCATGGAAGGTTGTCTAACAATAACACAAGTTTTGTGTACAAACAAGTAATCTCAATACCATGTTTTCAACATGTAAAACCTTCAAATGTGTACAAAAACTAGCCAGCAACCCCTTTTGTTTGAAATTTCATTTGACAAAGCTTTTGACTGAGTGGATTGGAGTTTCATTATTTAGATGTTGACTCATGTGGAGTTTGGACCTAGATGTGTGACTATGGAGAACACATTTTTGACTAATACATTAGCTTTTATATACCAACTAGTGCTTAGATAAGTTTAGTTGATGATGCTCACACTTGTTTAGACATAATCAGCCTCGCATCAAGTGATGTGTTTAGTGAATAAAAACTATTTTTTTCCTGGTGGGGTTGGAGTCTCTTCCTAACTAGAATCCCTCATCTTGGAAATTTACCCCACCCTGGATGGTTGTTAGATATTTGTGTATTCCCTTTAGTCTAGATATTTTTCCAATATCCATGTAGAATTGGTAACTTCAGCAACTACAAAGGAAACTTCCTGTTTAGCATCATCGAGACCTCCCATTTACGAGGACGTTGACCATGGTTTCAAAATCCTACTAGACTTGTAAATATATTATGTGTCTATTTTGGCTACAATATGAGTGTCAAGGGATCTAGAGGGTGATGCTCCATGGCAGGTTCTGTTTTGACCTGTAGGATGTCAACAAGTGGGGAAAGTAGGGGGATTTTTCTTTGTGTGATATCATCTCCTTCATCATCCCCCTGTTTATGATAGTAGCACCGGACAGGTACTTCCAAACAGATTTGAGTGTCTATACTCTAGACATGTGATTGGATGAAAATGGAATTTCATCCAAGTGATATGTTCTGAAATCTGCAGTGCAGCGGAGTGATTTCTGCAACAAGGATCATTCCCAATAAGGTTGTACAACAGAATTTTGTATATCATCCAACAACAGTGGCACATTGCGGCCATACTCATCTTGAGAGAGAAAAGCGAGTTGTATGGAGGGTTCAAAACAGTGATGTGTGCTATAGTAGGGCTACATGTGCTGTGAAAAGTGAGTAGAGTAGTCACACATGCCACATGAAGCAGTAAATTGTTGCACGTGTTGTGGGTAGGAGTGAAAACAACCACACAGGTGACAGAAAGGTTGCACTGCAGGTTGAGCAGATGGCAAGTTGTGTGGTTTCTTAGGAGAATTTGGGTAGTACAACCTGCACAGGTGCCTAGAAAATTTATATGGTTGTTGGATATTGTAATTTTCCACAAAGTACCATGTTTCCAGTAAGGAAACCCTTGTGTGATAAGATATTATTTAATGAAGACCAAATTTTGATGTTCAGATTTTGTGTATGCATGTGTGGGATTGGTGTACAATTTGCAACTGTTGATTTTATTTTATTTACCTGTTAAATCCCAATAGTGCTTTTTTTTTAATAAGCTGAAACTTTAAATAATTTACAGCAAGGAAATTTACTAGAAACTAAATTTTCCAATTACTAGGGTTAAGATTATTTAGCACTCCAAATTCCAGGTCTCAAGCTCACTTATTTGAATTTCCTAGAGTAATTGGTTAGCATGGAAATAAATTGTGGGCTTGGATAGGTGGAACATGGAAGACAAATTGGGATATGGCACGCACTCCATTTGGAGTTGGCGACGTAAGGTGATTTCCTTTGATAGTTGTGCCACCTTCATGCTCTCACATTCAACAAGAAAGGCATCCTCTTTTGGGGTTACATGTGAGATGAAACTAATTGATATGAGATGAATTGGTAGTTCTTGTCTCAAGAGAATGACCTTCTCGGCCCTAATAAAGATTCAATTATGGAGTTGGTCAATCCACAACAAGATCTAATGAAAATAAACATTGGAATGTCAAATCCATTTTAGAAGGATTGGGGGTGGAGTTTTGGTAAGCCTTTGTAATAATATTTCTCTTATCAACTATACTCAATATTGCATCAACAATATCTAATATCCCCCTAAGCTCAATGGAAATAAGTTTCCAGTGAATCATCATATTGTTCGATATATTTAGTAGAAACACTAATTTTTCTTGTAACAACTCTAGTTTCTTCTTCTTTTGGCTGCACTGCATTATGGGATGCGGGTTTAATGCCAACTTTTCTCCCTCTTCTCAAAGATTTGGATCCACAACATATACACTTGGTAACATCTATTGTGCATGTTCTTGAGCCTTTTATGGACAATAGTAATCCTGCTGAAACCTCCTTTAGGGGTTTTGGAGCCTTGGACAACACCATAACACATTTGAAGTCTGCCATTTTGAGGATAAAGGAAGTAGAGTGGAGAATCACAATCAGGTTCCAAGGCCTAGTCTCCTCTTAAAAATGTTGCTAGGTCAGAGGAAATGCAAAATTCTCAACCTGACACATTGGTTCCTTATCATAGAAGAATTTTTATGAAGGCTTTGCCTTGGGCTCTATCTCTTGGCACATATGCTCCTGGAAATACTACACGACTATAAGATCTAAAGATTTCTTTTCCATTTTTCTTGTGCACTATATTCAGAAGATCAAAGGACTTTGGTGTTGGGGTATTTTCACTTGCAACTATAGTCACAAGTGATCTTATTTACAAAGATCCAACTTTTTATTGATTTAAATATTAAATACTATTGCAAAAATTGGATTTGGTGTTGAAGTGTCTTCCCTATTGCAAACATTTGCCATCTCTTCTGTGCATGTTCCCATGGAGACTGATTTAGAACAACAAACAATTAGTTCAGTGGATGGAGATGAATCATCGATGGTGAAATCTGAGTTAGGGGTTGATACTTATGCTGAAAAAAATTCTTCAAACATGGAATGATTTCTCCCAGATTGTATAAGAAATGCTACATGTATCTTAGAGAATATTCTGCATAATATAGATACATGGGTGTTTATTGAGAAAATGGGTATAGAGGATATGTTGAAACTATTTGATTTATGCCTCTTACCATTTTCATTTCAAGGTGGCCAGAATATTTTTGTTTCATTTAAGAAATTTTCACCGCAACACTCATCTCCCCTTACAAGGGTTGTTTGTACTACTTTGAGAGAACACATGAAACCTGCAAATGAATTCATGGATTTGTTAGCTAGAACAAAGCTAGCAGATATTGAGGTAGCACAACACATATGAAATTTGAGATGACTTTCAATTCTAGATGGTATTTTATCCTTTTCAACACATTTACTGAAAAGCACAACAACAATGATGCCTGAAATTGGTTCTGGGGATGCATACATATTGAAGAATGTAGGGATGGTGTACAAAGAAATAGTTTGTTAGAAATATCTTATTAGTGGTTCAAAAGTAGATGCGAATAAAGAGGTTGAAAAGGACCTGCAATTGAAAATTTGGCACCAAATGTAGCAGGTACAGAAGTTGGAAATGACACTAATAGAGTTTCAGTTGTTCGACATGTGAACCCGGTGTCTATGAGGAATGGGTTTGCTTCTCATTGGTCCATTGAACCCTAATAATTTTTTTTTATACAAAAAATACAAAAACAGACCATGGTATCGAAGGGATTTCAAGAATGTGTCTTGGTCAACTTGGGCGACATGCAGATGCATCAGAAGATGACATTGGAGGCAATGTAAGTGTAGGAGAAACATCTCAAGCCCAAAAATTTAAAATTATGTCATTTGATCTCTTGGAATTTGAAAATATGAATAAGGTTGTGTCTGCAATGTGATCATCTTATGTGACTCTTGCGAAGGTTTTTGTAGTTCACAATCAACATCGTGATGATATAGGATTGCTTAGTGTAGCAAGGAAGAATGTAATACAACAATGGTGAATTATTTCTATGATCATGGTACAATTAAAAGTCTTTTTGACTACTTTTGAAGCAGCAGTTCATTTACTCTGGATAGTACCATTATCTCATAGCAAGGAATGGGAATAAAAAATGAAAAAGATAATGAAAATGACAAGCAAGAGCATGCACCTTGGTAGTGGAATAATCTCTAGAAGTTCAAAAAATTTCAAAAAACTAAGTGACTAGATGCATATATACCTATGAGTGACATCGTATTCAATTTTTAAATAGTGGGTTTTGAATAAATACTTAAAGGGTTGTAAGGCATTGTGTCTTATGGTGTTTTGATGTATTTGGCTTGCCAGAAACTTTGACATCTTTCAAGGTAAGGTTTAGCCATCGTTTCAGTGTGTCTCCAAGTCATGACTGAGCTTTCAAAGTAAAAAATCCCCTAACACTGGTAAGAAAGGAAATTGATCCATATTTCTATTGTTAAGAGTGGGAATGGTGTTATTTCAATTTTCAACAGTGCCAATCAAGGTCAACAAGCAGAATATGTTGTAGGAGGTATCCTATACCATAGTGATTCTATTATACTCATATCTTCAAAAATTAAAGCATTTATTGGTACAGGCTCTAACATTTGTGATGAAATAAAGGCACTAAATTTTTTGTTAACAATAGCAGTAGAGGAGAGGTGACTGAATTCTAGGTCTTTAGGGATTCCTTGGTTATCAATTGGTTGAATGGAGGTTTAGGATGGAAGAATTGTTTTCGCAACCCATTCTGGAGTAGTTGAAGACAATTAGGGCACAATTCTTGAAGATATCATTCCATCATATTTATAGATAATTTAAGTTAGAGGCTAATGGAATGTCTAAAGAAGGCTTGCTAATGACACAAAACGATGATTTAACATGGGAAAGTAGTTATGATGTAAGACTCTAGGAAATTTCATCGTAGGAACTGGGCCCGTGAATATATATATATATATATATATATATATATATATATATATATCACCTATAGATCTTAGTCAAGTATTGTCTTGTGCTTTCATTCTTTAGTCCCTCAGGTCCATCTTATTTAGTATCATTTCAAACATTTGTACAAACTTTGTCAGTTGATAGGTACCCCAATAAGAAATTGAGCACAACAACATTAAAACTTGCATATTCAACATGTATGATTAGAAAAGTTCGCATGATTCCTTCCTATTATCACTTTTTACTTCTTTTTATGCATTCGAAATAACTGTTTAGGTTGAATCTAACTACCACCAATAGAACTATTGAATTTACACCACATGCAAATACTTGAATTCTATTGATGGAAAAATAATTGCCTCTTTTATTATTCGAAGCATCCATTGTATCTATATACTGTTCATAAAGATTAAAATTTTAAAAATAGGAGTGAAAAAACATCTTGCACAAAGCAATAATTAGATCATACTAGCAACCCAAGAACCTTCAAATTATTAATGACACCATTGCACAGAGATGCAAATAATGGGCATTTAACACATGCCTCAATCTTGATATAATATCAAATTTTGAATGATTGAATGTACTCCACAGCATGCTATATTGTGATATGTGTATGCACATATTTTCTCAAGCTCCACATAGAATAAGGTTTGAGAACTAAGGAAAAATATTTATGATGTTACTTGTTTACAAATTTGAGAAAGCCTCAAGGGTTACAATCAAAATCAAGAAATTTTGTTTCCTGGTGGAATGTGAGACATTCTTGGATTTGTATAGCGCTTCAATGCTTGTTTAGGATCTAGGTAAGTGTGAATGAATAAAATATTTTTTTCATTGTTCTATATTGGATTCCCATTCTCTCTAAGTTATCAAAGGCAAGTTAAAACCTGATTAGACTAAGGGACAACATATTCCATTGCCAAAATTTAACCTTACAGGGAAGTGCACTACACTTGTTTGATACTTCCACACATTTTGACGTCATGCCAATAGAAATGTCAATGTTTTTGGATACAATGGCATTTTTTAGTTTTAGAAAAGTTCTCTTTGTCAAATATGTTGTTTTCATGAAGTAATATTTCCAACCGAGAGGATAAAGACTTGGCATGTCTAGGATATAGTGGTGTTATTTCTTGCATGTACTTGTGATTTATTAGTATTCCACCACTAATAACTTCATTACTTAGTTTTTTGTTTAGTAGTATATTGCAACAATGACTTGTTAAAGGAAAACGATTCTAGTTTGTTTGAACATCATAAATTGGAAGGAAATCTAGATTTGAATTAGAAAAATGGAATATATTTTGAAAATATGTTCTCTGATAAAATATAGGCCATTTTCCTGATCATTAAAAAAACAGTCACGAAAATAAACAATGATTTTAGATATGATGAATTACAGAACTCTCCAACTCAAAAACAAGTTAGCATATTCAGTTTTGTTTGCATTAGAGAAAAATGAATGAGTAACATCAAGTTTTCTTTGAATATTTATAGAATCAGTTTAGAGATTCTCAATGGAAATTGCGTGTGCTAATTTTGCTCAATTAATTACAGGGAAAACAAGGGGCATACAAAATTTGTTGGCTTATGGGAATTGGATTTATTTTCCCTTGGAATAGTACGTTGATAATTTAAGATTACTATATTGAAGCTATATTCCCGGTTAGTATCACAATTTACAAAGTCTTGTCTTATTCTTTTTTAGTTTCTTGTTGTAATCTTGTTTCAACAATACTTTGTTCCACCCATTAAATTTCTACTAACCAATTTTATTTTTGAAGTGTCACTACTTAGAGATAACTAGAGGAAACAATACAACTACAAAAGTGGAGCATGAGACATTCTTAGTAGAAATTGATAGTTGTGTTGTGTTTATTTGTGACATTTAATTGCTTTGTTTATACAGGTCATCTGGCCAGATAGTGGCCACTATTTCCCAACTAAAGAAAAATTGTTTGAGTTTCTTGCTTTTATGGGGAAAATTGACATTAACAATATTTCTGATGTTGAAGTATGTATCATATAAATCCTTTATAGTCTAATTTAGTTTATATTCCAGTGTTCATTGATTTTCATGTCTTATACTTTGCATTGTAACTTTTTTTTTGTTTTCGTTTTGCAGAAAATGGACTCAGTATTAATGGTAAGAAGAAATGATTGAAGAAACAGGGGAACAATAACACTATAGTGACAAAGAGAGAGAAGTGTACTAGTATAGTGGTACTCGTAGAGCCAATATCCCGCATAGGACACACACTTAAAGACTCATGTTCAAGTTTTCAGAGTTGGTGAATTCACTTGCAATTCCTTGGCAAGATAATGATAATGCTTTGAAGTGATCAACAATATTTTATCTGGAAATTGTACTCCAACCAATATTAAGTTGAAAACTCATATTGTAATACTAGACATTTTATA
This sequence comes from Pinus albicaulis, assembly GCA_034641835.2. NCBI lineage: Eukaryota > Viridiplantae > Streptophyta > Pinopsida > Pinales > Pinaceae > Pinus > Pinus albicaulis. The sequence goes on from JAXQQM020062118.1 coordinate 96,424, forward strand.
TAATATAATTTATGTGGTTGGAATTATTTATAGTTGCACTTGATATTACTTGTTATTGTAATTAACATATGTAACTTTGCGTTTTCATATTAAATGAACATGTAATTTGCATGACATTTTTTTTAAATTTAGTTGCAAAATCATACTAATTAATTTACGTTGATTAATAATGAACACATAAAATCAATCTAAAACTATTAAAATAGTAGTTTATATTGATTAATGATGAACACAAATAAAATGAATATACGACTAAATTAGTCATTTATAATGATTATTAATGAAAGTAAATTAAATGAATATAAATTACTAAATTAGTCGTTTATATAATGAATAAATGACTACTGCAAATGATAAACTTGTGACTACAAATGACGACTAAATTTTGCATATATACGACTATTAGTAGCTAATTTACAGTGTTTTATAGCACGACTAAAATTTAGTAATATTTCTTTGGTCATTAATTGGTTTCAAACGATGACTAAAATTTGCATATATATGACTATTAATAGCTAATTTACTGTATCTTATAACACTACCAACATTTTGGTCATATTTATTTGGTCATTAATTGGTTTTGTCGGGTGATCTTATAGTAATATATTTTGTTGTATATTTGGTCATTAATTGTGACAACTAATGACCAAATCAAAGATTAAATCAATGACCAAATCAATTACTAAATTAATGATAAAATCAATGACTAAATTAATGACTAAATTAGTGACCAAATTAATGACCAAATATACAACTAGACAAAAAAAAATGAGACAACCAATTAATGACTAAGCTAAAAATGACCAAAAGTTGGTCGCATTATAAGATACTGTAAACTAGATACTATTGGTCACCGACCGAAAAATAGTCATTTATATGCAAATTTTAGTCATTTTTTTAGTAACTAATTAGCCATTTTGTACTAGTGTTAGCCAAAATGTGCTTGACAATGTAGGGGTCGTGCCATAATGGTTCAAATTTCCTTGTTCATCTCTTATCATCTTCCTGATCATAAAGCAAGACCAGGTCTCCTTTAGAGAAGCTGCATAGCTTGACATTGTGGTCATATTGCACCTTAATTCATCTCTTATGCACTTCGTTGGCCAATGCGGCTTCACGACACGTTTTATCTAGATGGATGAGATCTAAAAGATGTGTCTCTTCTTAAAAAGTGTCAAGTAGTAGGTCAATTTTGAGTTTCAACGATGGTATTTCACATTGTATCGGTAAGATAGCTTCCAGACTGTAAACCAGCTAAAAGGGAGTAAATATGGTTGCATTTCTCACTGAGGTTCGATATGCCCACAAATTTGGGTACATGATTAAATGCCAGTTTCATTTATGAACCCCAATCATGCGTTGAAGCATACACTTAAGAATCTTGTTGATAACTTCAACTTGTCCATTAGCTTGCAGATAATAAGGGGTATAACTATCATGTGACAATCCTAACTTGGCAGTCAACTCATCCATCATGTGATTGAAAAAATGTTTTCCATTATCTGTGACTATGGCTTGCAGTAAAACAAACGGTGTAACCACATGGTTAAAAAAGAACAATGAAATTGTATGTCCCATGTTGTTGAATATAGGCAGCACCTTGGCCCACTTGGTAAAATAGTCAACAACGAAAATAATATACCCATGCCCCCCAATCAAGCGGGGGTTAAATGTCATGAATTCAATGCCCCATTTTGCAAATGGTCCAACAACAATGACAGGATGCATTGGTGATGGTGGAAAGGGGGTTTTACGATCAAATATCTAGCAAGCATGGCAACTTCTAACTGCGATAATGCAACCATAAAATACGGTAGGTCAAAAGTAATTAGCATGGAGAATCTTCTGCGCAGTAACATAACCAAAAAAAATTCCACAATATGCACCAGAATTCCAATCATTTGGAGATTTTTTAGCCTCCTCATGTGTGAGGCACCTACATAATATCGTATCAACATCACGACGATAAAGTGTATTGCCAACGATCAGATAATATTTGGTTTGGTATCTAATACATCGCTGTTGCGAGCAAGAGCTATTGGGCCGAAAATTTTGAGTCTAGAGATAGATGATGAAATCTAGATACCATGAGTCAGATGACTCGATCAGAAACAAAGACTCGTCTGGAATTGATGGTTCTATAGTAGGATCAATGCTACTCGAAGGAAGGTCATAGATAAGATCAGTAAACACTAAAGACTTCTTTAACTTGGATTCGATGAATTACAAATCAAAATCCTCCAAAATGACAATCCATTTTGAATATTTCCCCCCCAAAAATTGACGTGACAGAATGTATGTCATAGGGTTACAATCTGAAATGACAATGGTCTTTCGGAGCAGGATATAATGGAAAAATATTCGTATAGCTTGTACGGCTACCAAAACGAGCTTCTCAAAATATGTGTACTTAAATTACGTATCATTTATATTATGACTAAAATAATATATCGGATGGTCAATCCCATCTTCTTCTTGGACTAAAACCATAGTGATGGTTGTATCTACAGCAGAGAGATGTAGGAAATAATCACTCTTATAATTTGGGGGATAGATTAATGATGCTCAAATCAGGGTATCTTTAAGAACACCAAAGGAAGCTTGCGCAACCTCATCACAATGGAAGGGAATCCCCTTTTTCAAGGGTCGAGTAAATCCTTTAACCATTTCGGCGTAGTTAGGAATGCATCTCCTTAGAAAGTTAGCCTTCGCTTGGAGTCTATGTAACTGAAGCAAATTGGAAGGAACAGGAGAATCAAGAATGGTCTGGACACGTTGAATCCTTTTGACATGACAAATCCAAGAAAATGACCAAAACCAACACCAAACACACATTTGTGTGGATTGAGGCGTATTTTATAGTGACAAAATCATAAAAAGATCTCTCTCAGATGTAGGTAATTCATCCAAATATGGTTTAACTATATGCTTGATGTCATGAAAAACATAATTCATTTCCCTCTGGAATTTTTCCCCAACATTCTTTAAACCAAAAGGGATCTCTTGATAAGCGAATGTGCCCCAGGGACAGATAAAAGCAGTTTTATATTGGTCCTCTAGGAGAATATTAATTTGATTGTAACCGGAGAATCCATCCTTGAAAGAAAATATTTCACATCCAACACATTCATCAATAATTTGGTCGATAAAGGGAGTGGGATAGTTGTCTTTTTTACAAGCATGATTAACATCCCGATAATCGACACACACTCTAATTTTCCCCTGTTTCTTCATGATAGGAACAATGTTATAAATCTAATCGGTAAGCGAAACATGGTAAATGAATTGTAGAAATTTGAATAATAGCAGAATTATTCACTGAGATTATCCTGATTACACACTATTTAAGCTTCATGCATAATACATAACCTCTTCTACAATTGATCATCAATATGTGGAAATAGAAGCAGTCGCATGCGCACATTAAAACATAATCAAGCACACATATAACACAGTATGTAATGGGGAAATAATACAGCTGAAAACCCCCAAATATCTGTATATTATAATGATATAGAACATGTAACAATACATAGTACAAACTCCTCACAAGCTCTCAGCACTATCTCCAATTGTTACACACAAACTAGCTCAGATCTGAACAAGTCACAGGTTCAAATCTCCTCCACTGTTTGCCTGCCTCTACTGCGCAATCCAAGATGAGAATGAATTAGATCCAAGTTCGAATCCCCTTGGCTTGTACTGCGCAATCCTCATTGGCAATCTCAATCAATGTGTGTGCAAATCTCATGCACAAGTATAGTCACAACTGATAGCCACACTCACCCTTTCACCCACCTCTAACACTGGTCTCCACTGAACTATCCATGCATTGCAGTTAACTGATGTATTCTTTAGTTGATTTATGAGTTAATAATTATTGAATTAATTAATAATTAATTCACACCACTCATCACTAGTGTATTTATCAATTAGACTAAATACAACTAGTTCAACTAAGTTAAACCGAACACAACTCCACCAACTGTCTCATCAACTCCACCAAACTCTGCCACATGAGTTCTAACTGAAGTCAACCATGAAATAGCTCAACTAAACCTTAGGAAAAGCGTATTTCCTTCTGTCAGCTGCATGTGCCACATCCAAGCATCAAACTGAAGTGCTCCAAGAGGATAAGATAATGTTTATAGTCCAAATATTATTAAGGGCTAATAATATTTGACTGATCTATTTTTAGACTGGCAGTCTAAAAATAGACTTCGCCTAATGTCTAAAAATAGAGGTCCATCTATTTTTACCAACTTGACCAATCATCCATAAATAGCATCCTGCAACTCATATACCATGATCCATATGTCTAAAAATAGACATAGTCTAAAAATAGACTTTGCGACAAAAATCACTTGTGTGGCCCCACCTAGTTTAGGTGATCACTTTCCAACTAGGATCAGGAAAGATGTTTCAGGATGCCTCCTTCACTGTTTCTTGTTGTAATATTCAACACTCCCTCTCAACAAGAAAGGACTATCTTTGCATGCGACATGCAACTCCATGCATTCGCCCTGCAACCTTCACAAGCGCCATGCAACTCCATGCATCTGCTCTGCAACTCCTCTAAAACTGAATAGGCTCCAAACAACTCAATCAATCTGATGCATCTATCATCAAAGTCTTCGACTTCTGCTGGTACCAACTGCACATGTCATCAGGAACCACTGCACTGTTGAACTCTTGCACCCATGTACTCTGCACTTGTTGTCAACTCTGATCCGTGCTCTAGTATCCGACACTATCACTTTGATCTGCCTGCATCAATCCAACTGATCATGCTACTGCTGTGCTATGGGCACCTCATAGCCAGGTTCAATTCATGAGATCCACACCATCTCAATGAATCCTGCACAAAAATCTCCTCTTGGGATTATTCATGCATGTCGCCCCACCTCACACCTGGTGGTATAGCTGCATGCACTCCCTCTGCCCATCTGGCACGAAATTTCTCTGCATGAGTGGTTTCTTCCACTCCATGATCCTCATCTTGTGGCTGCTCCACATCCCGAGGTTCACTATTACCTGCATGCGAAACTTGCTCCCTCTCAAGCATCAATTTCATGTCTTTCTTGCACTTTCCAACAGTAGGAAGCTCCGTAGAAATCCCATCTACTTCAAGTCTGTAGAGATTCTTTGCTCGAATCCAAACCTTCTTGACTTGTCCTGATGCCTTGTGTCGAAGGAAAACTTTTCCTTCACTGAAGACAACTTCATACCCTTTATCCTCTAACATTGCAACTGAGATCAAATTCTTCTTTAAACCTGGAACATGCACTACATATTGTAAAAGAATGAGTTTACCTGACTCCCTCTGAAAGGTTATGGTACCAATGTTGGTCGCATTGTATCATCCATTGTAGCCCAACTCAACATGCAACTGGAGATCTTTCTCCACCAAGTTATTGAAAAGATTCACATCTCTCGTCATGTGAAAGGAAGCGCCACTATCAAAATACCACCCCGATCCCAATGCACTAGACACCATGCATGTGATCAATGAGAATTCTAGCTCAAATTGCGAGGCAAGAGCCTCACCAGCTGCAACTCCAGCAGCCTGCTTGTTCTTCTTCTTCCGTGGACAATTTGTGGCGTAATGTCCATGATCGTGACAGTGAAAACACTTCACTTTGGACATATCACGCTCTTTACCATCCGCACCGGATTGAGAAGCATTCTTCTTGCCCTTCCCCTTCCTTGCTTTGGTAGCCAAAGCGCAATCTTCTTCATCAGATGCCTTTGATGAAGATCCATCCCTGGTACTCCGCCTTATCTCCTCTTGCACAAGATCAGACCACAGTCTTTCCCATCCTGGAAATTTCTCCCGACCATTGACACTGTCCTGATATGCATGCCAACTTTTCGGAAGCCCGAGGAGAGCCAAGCTCACCAGTTCCTCATCCTCCACACTAACTCCTACACTCCCAAGTTCATCCCTGCAGTGGAAAAACTTTGTCAAGTATACCGGAATAGTGTCATTCTTCTCCATCTTTATTTTCTTGAGTTTATCTAAAACTCCAACCGCTTCCAATCTTTGCAATTGCTCAATGATCAATATCGCTGCGATACCAAATAATATGAAATATGAATATTATTGAATTATTCTGAATGTATCCTGATTACACACTATTTGAGCTTCATGCATAATACATAACCTCTTCTACAATTGATCATCAATTTGCGGAAATAGAAGCAATCGCATGCACACATTAAAACATAATCAAGCACACATATAACACGGTATGTAATGGGGAAAGCTTACAGCTGAAAACCCCCAACTATCTGTATATTATAATGATAGAGAACATGTAACAATACATAGCACAAAGTCCTCACAAGCTCTCAGCACTATCTCCAATTGTTACACACAAACTAGCTCAGATCTGAACAAGTCACAGGTTCAAATCTCCTCCACTGTTTGCCTGCCTCTACTGCGCAATCCAAGATGAGAATGAATTAGATCCAAGTTCAAATCCCACTGGCTTATACTGCGCAATCCTCATTGGCAATCTCAATCAATGTGTGTGCAAATCTCATGCACAAGTATAGTCACAACTGATAGCCACACTCACCCTTTCACCCACCTCTAACCCTGGTCTCCACTGAACTGTCCATGCATTGCAGTTAACTGATGTATTCTTTAGTTGATTTATGAGTTAATAATTAGTGAATTAATTAATAATTAATTCACACCACTCATCACTAGTGTATTTATCAGTTAGACTAAATACAACTAGTTCAGCTAAGTTAAACTGAACACAACTCCACCAACTGTCTCATCAACTCCACCAAACTCTGCCACATGAGTTCTAACTGAAGTCAACCATGCAATAGCTCAACTAACCCTTAGGAAAAGCGTATTTCCTTCTGTCAGCTGCATGTGCCACATCTAAGCATCAAACTGAAGTGCTCCAAGAGGATAAGATAATGTTTATAGTCTAAATATTATTAAGGGTTAATAATATTTGACTGTTCTATTTTTAGCTCGGCAGTCTAAAAATAGAAACCACCCAATGTCTAAAAATAGAGGTCCATCTATTTTTACCAACTCGAACAATCATCCATAAATAGCATCCTGCAACTCATAGACCATGATCCATATGTCTAAAAATAGACTTTGCGACAAAAATCACTTGTGTGGCCCCCACCTAGTTTAGGTGATCACTTTCCAACTAGGATCAGGAAAGATGTTTCAGGATGCCTCCTTCACTGTTTCTTGTTGCAATATTCAACATGAATCTAGAACGCAAAAAATTTTCAACCTCTGCTTTAATGACAACAAATTTATTAGGGTGAACAGGATGAAGGCGTTGTCGCATCATCTTAACATCATGATACATTTTAATCTCATGTTCAAAAATACTGGAGTCGATACCTAGAATCTCCTCATATGACCAAGATAATACATCTCAAAATTCACGAAAAAGAGCACAGTAAGTGTCAATTTCAGATGGAGATCAAGACACACCGAGATGAATGTTTTCTACAATACCTAGTTTGGTTGAAATATCGATAGAAATCATTTATTCGATATTTTATGAGATTTTCTCCGAATCAACGACGTGGATAGGAATAGAATTCGTCAAGAAATCAATGACAGTAGGGTGATATAGTTCATATGGATTATCTTCAATGTAATATGTAAGATGGGATCATTGATGTGATGCTTCCCATGGTTCTTCTTATGTCATCATGGATTCCATAATTCTCCCATTAGTCGAGAATATGCGTGAAAAAGGATCAGAAGAAGTACCAAAATCCAAAGAACGATCAACCCAAACAGTCGGCGACAAGGGATTTGGATTGGCCACATAAGATAAGAAAATTGATTACTATGCTAGCTTAATTGGACTTAGTGGCATGATTTCGCCTAGCCTAACTACTTCTGAACCATTAGGAATCTTCCTTAAGTCAAATGAAGTGGAAGATATCATATTTCAAGTCTCTATATTTGTGATTTCTGCCAATGTCGCAGGTGACGGTAATGAAAAGGTGCCCATTAGAGAAGGGTCCTTAAAGAGTCATAGACTAGTGCTCTGAAGAGAAGGTGGAGGCCTGTGAAAAAATTGAACGCTTCTAGTTGCCTGGGAACTAGAGATGAAGAAATAGAGTTGATCAACGACTGTGATACTTCCTTTATGGGGGAAGATGATCATACGAAAGTAAGTATATACTACAGTAGCCATAGCGTAAACCCACAATCTTCCAAGTAATATATTGTATTCAAGGGGTTCGTCAATGACTTCAACTTCAATAGTAACTAATTTTCGCCCTAGTTCGACTTGCAGGTTACTAAGAATTCCACAAGGCTTATATGTACGACCCTCAAAAGCTTTCAACTTCATAAGTGATTGTGACAAAGTCGGTGAGTCAAGTGACTTCCAGCAACTCATTGACATGATACAAGTAGATGTGCCTTCATCAATGATAGTGTGATGAATTAGGTGATTCAGGACATGTACTTGAATCAAGAATGCTAGTTGCGCTGGTAATTGTGACAAAACCCGCGTGATTAAAGACTACAAGATTTGAATCCGTTGGAACGATTCCGCTAATCGTGGACAAAAAATCCTGCTTCTAAGAGGGACAATTTTGAAGAACCTCAAGCAATGACATAGTAGAAGGTGATTGATCCATGTCTTCTACTACATTAAAATTTTTAGTTGCACGAGCTCGAGGGTTGAATGTCGATTTATGAACAACTCCCTTTGGCGACTTTATTATTAAGTCTGGAAGGATAGGTGGTAGATACGAGTTAGATGAGGTCGAAGTCGAAGTGCTAGGTTGATATGTACCCTGACCATTTGACAACAACAATGAATTACCATAATATTTACTTTGAGTTGACACCAAAACATTAGTTTTGGGCTTAGTGGTGGATAGCATAAGCACTTGCAAACTAGAAATAGGATCTGTAGCAACCATATCTGTTTCAGGGTTCAAACAATGATTTGTCAACACTGTATTTGTGGCAGAAGTCTTAAGAAGCTTTGGGACTTCTAAGCGGTGAGGAAAATCTCACATAAAATGCTCCTCATTATATATCAAGCAAGGGTAACAAAGTTTCTAAAAAGGATTATATGAATCATATGATTTTTCCTATGAGGGTGAATTTGATTTCTTCTTATCTTTCCCCTTCTCCTATTTCCAGGTTGCTTGTCACTTTTTCCTTTGTCAGATGACATGGCATGGATTTCAGAAGAAGACGCAGGATCAGATACAATAGGGTTTTGAGTTAAAACAACAAGCGTATGATTATATAATCGACTTTCTACCGGAGTGCTAGTAGAACCAATCGCACCATCATTGGCATGAATGTCTTGACCAGATGGAGCTGAAGGAACAGTAAAATTTGGTCACGAAAGACTTGGAATATTTTCATAGAGGATGCCAGACTGAGTGTAAATTAGATCCAGATACTGGGCATGGGATTTTACTCCCTCTTCAGTGACAAAATCGCCTTTGGCCACATCCTCGGTGATATATGGCAACAAGGACTTACTAAACCACTTAGCTAAAATCTGATCAGGAACAAATGTTTTAAGGATTCGACAACGATGATGCCACTCATGTATATGATTCAATATATGAGTAGCAGTGGTCTATTTAAAGCTAGTCAAAATTTCTATTCCAGTTTCATATCTGATGGGTAACTAGAAGTGGGTTAAAAAATTAGTGGCTAAGTCTTTAAAGTTATCAACTGAAGCTCATGGTAATTCAATGTACCACTTTACAGCCAGACCTGTAAGCGTTCGATGGAAAAGACACAATCTAACAGAATCATCTTTTAAGGAATTATATGAACGCCATAAATGATAATTCATGACATGCGTAGATGTGTCTTCTTTAGAATTTCCATTGAATTTTGCAATGTTCAAGGGTAATTTATGAGGAATCACCAGCCACCAAGCTAAATAATGAATGGGATCATTGGTGAGCTAGTTTAAATAAAGTAAATATAACATTGAAACAAATGGAAATTGTTGATTAAGGTCAGGTTGAGCATAACCAAGATAAGATGGAATCGCCTGGGAAATAGACCTTTGCATACCAACAAATGGATTTTGTTGTTGGTAACCCAGATAGGGGTAGGATTGTTGACCACGAACTGGATAATCTTGATACTATGGGAATGGTTTTTGTGACTACCTTGGAATCTAATAAAACAGTTTCCAGCTAGAATAATTCAGACCCGATTGTGAATAGACAGGGCCAGTAGAAGCCTGTGACAAAGGTAAACTAGCATGTGGTTGTGAAATTTCCAATACAGATGGTTGTTGAATACCAGCCTGGGAAGACGGAGTCTGTAGAATAGAAACTTGAGGGTTAGGGGTTGAAGGACCCACTTGAGCAGGCTGATCAACAACCATAGAATAAATAACAAGGGTAGTATGCATAGATGCAACAGGTTGAACTGGTTGATATTGATACACAACCGTTTGCGGTTGAATAGGAAAAGTAGGTTTCCATTGGAAAACAGGAATTCCAACATATGATTGACCTAAATATGATGGAGTATTTCCATATGGACCGAACATATGTGCCCCCCAGCATATGGAGTATAAGGATATTGCACATACTGACTTTCATATGATGGGTATCCAACAAATACTGGATAAGATGGACAGTAATTGGATGGACCAACCTGATATTGAGTTGATGATGTTAATAAAGGATCAGGTCATTCATTAATCCTAATAGATGAACCAGATAAAATTCCAGAAGATGGCATGGGTGAAGTCCATGGACTAGAAGAGACACCAGAGTAGGTTCCATTTAAAGCCTGGTAACCCAGTGGGACGGATGGACCACCATAAAGATGAGACTCGGGTGTCATCAAAAACATCGAAGATGAAGAAAAAGTAGATGTTGTCGTATTTGTAACAGATGGTACAGTCTGGGATGTTGTCTCTTCCATGGTTAAATAACCCAAAAAATACTCTAATGAATCTACAGGAATTTGAGAGTGAAAATGATCAACAGGAGAAGAGTAGGTCAAACGAGGAAAAGAATGATACAAATGAAGCCCTGACTCAAAATGAGTGGGAGTTGAAGGGGTTGTCTGTTCCTAAATTTATTCCTCTATCGAAATCAAACCTGGTGGAAGCACTTCACCGTCAGGCCCGAGATAAATTTCAGGCGGTAAAATCTGCGGTAAAGAGGAAGACTCAATGGCTACAAATGAGTGAGGATTATACGGTTGAACCAGAAAAAATTCTTATTGTTCGACTTTAGGATCAAGATGTTTTGGTAAAAGAAAAATGGGTTCCAGATCAAATTATAGTTGAACAAGCTTGGGTTCTGGATTTACAGTTTCACTGGATTGAATTTCAATGTCCTCGGGTAACTGTGAGGGTTTTGTCTCGACAGTAGAAAATAAATCGAGATCAATCGAAATGAATCTTGACTCAGTACTCAAAGGATTAGATGTCTCTGGTATATCATATGATATAGCACCAAGAGTTCCAGAGGTACCGAAATTAGTAGGACAAGCTCACCTTCATCTATTAGGTGTAGCTTCTAGCGGTGACGATGGTTTATTCACTGTCCTACGTGAATGATGGGGAAAGGGTTGATCTTCTTCCACAATTTCTAATTGATTTTATACAAAAAAAAAAAAACAAAAAGAGGGTAATGCTAGGCAAAAGGTTTACCAAGCAACTGTGAACTGCAATATACCACCCCAGTAAACCAAGGACTTATGTATGTGCAGGAAATATCTTCGAATGATGTGTTCGGTGTATCACAGGTATAAGTCGGCCGAATCAGTTACCTATGGATGGTAAGCGACCTAAATTTGTCCTCCCAAATACAAAAAAAGGTGCATGGAGGCCCTGTCTATATTAGCATTGTCTAATGCGAAACAACACAGTGAGAGCATCCCTTTATACTTTTCGTACTAGAACACCACCAGATATACCCGAAATTACGTGGATGAGATTCGATATACTTACATACGTGGAATGAGGTATCACACTTGAAATGTATCGCAGACAATTAATGACAACTACTATTTTTAATGATGCAAGAACACGTCTTATATCCTACACCTCTAAATGTTATCGTTAATGTTACAATGCTTCCTTAGATAAATTCAGATAGATTTTATGTTGATCTTACTTATCAATTTGTCTTTCAGGTTCACTGCGAGATGTATTGAACATTCCTAGAATGCAATTAGAATGATAATGATTAGTTTTGAATTGATTTTCGACAATGAAAAACTAGCTACAAGGGATAGAGCAATCAAATTGTATGCAATCAACAATGAGCACATCTAAATGCAATTTCCCTAAACTATTCCTATGCAGCACTCACAATGCCTATATGCAAATACATTTTTTTCTTTTCAATTTCTTTTAAGTTTAGATGAACGAAAAAGAAACTAATGCACAAAAAATCACTCGAAACTTTCAAGAGAAATGAAGATTGAAACAAAAATTCCTCTTTTCGAAAATAATGAATTGATCAAATGTAAAATTCAATTTTGGGACTATTTGACAATGAGAAAGAAAAAAAAAGAAACATTGATCAAACAAATCCAAAGTGAGGTAAGAAGAATAGAGGTAATATTGTCTCTAGAGGGAATCAATCACTCAAAAATTCAGCAAGAAAGACACTAAAATTAATTTGCAAAATACAAAATATGATAGATTTTGGTTGGTCACAGGGGCAACGCACCCCTAAGTGGGAGACAATGTGTTGCAGAGCACCGTACCTAAGCCAATAGTGCTATGCAGAGCACTCTATCAAGACCAATAGTCCATTGGCACCAAAGGACTCTTTGAAAAATCATTCAAACACACTACCTTTGATAAGACACATTTAAATGACAGAAAACAAGTAGCTAAAATATACTAGATGTTGATGGACAAGGAAAAAAACACCAGGGACGATCTGTCGGTCCCCAGCGGAGTCGCCAATATGTTTTACGGAAATCAAACCAATGGATAGGTATGCTTTCCTTAAGTGTGGTGGTGCACTTAGAACAACATAAAGAAATGTATCTGACCTTTTACTTAAAATGAATAGATAAATTGAGGAAAACCTACTAGTAATTTGTTCAATTTTCCTCGCCTCCCTTTGTTGCTTCCGTCGCTCTCAATCTAACTTAAATCTCTTGATTGATACCTGCAATGGAAAACAGAAGACAAAAAACAACATAAAGGCAATACAATCTATTCAAGTTAAACAAATTGAATCGATTAAATTCATAAATACACATATAACATCATTGACACATGCATTAGGAAAGGAAAAAATTTATTTATTATGAAGTAGAAGGAAGAGTATAACCAGTTGATCGATTCATGTCACTCATCCAGCTTTAGTCCCATCCTCATCACATCCAGCATCAACAATCAAACAACGTCATAGTCATGTACAATACCTCCAAGAGTTGTGATCTCACCAACATAAATCTACTTAACACAAGTTCTTGCTCTCCTGTGCACTATCATCAGTGCTCTATTTATATGTAGATAAAGGTAGTTTGAAATAAATGAAACATTGAATGAATTTGCTAAAAATGGATGAATAGGTTTCCTTGTTCATGGGAATAGGAGGATAATAGGTTTAATGGCTTCATGGTGTCCATATTCGAAGCTATCAGATGAGGTGAAAGCTAGAAAACCTTCTAGAAGCCACGGGAGGTTGGGAAGATTCTTGGAATCCACTGAAAAATTCGCTCCCAGTCGACCAACACACTCTAAAGTGGGCCTAGATCCTCTGCAACACAGCTTTGCATGAGAGGAGATGCTCTGCAAATCATCTATTGTTATCTAAAGGTGTGTTTATGGGTTAATGGGGCACTTCAACTGTCATCTAAGCAGTGAAACTTTCATGAAGGAAAACCACCAATGCAATGACTTGTTTAGGGCATGTAGCAACTAATTTAGAGTATTATAGACCCTAATAGATACTAATATATGTTTTGGGATGATTCCCAAATTGAACTGTAACAATATGAGAGTTAAGTCAACTAATTATACACCAGTATTTTTAATGTCATGCATGATATATCTTACTTCTGATGCTAAAGAAAGAGGGTCATCATTTTTCAATTCAAAGCTAAATAAATTAATGATTAAATGAAAATTGTCAAGTTCTGAATCTGAGTCATAGAGTTCTTTTAATTTTCTCAAGGCTTCATAGGAATTTGAAAATGGTGTAATATGGCGACTCACCTCTTAATTTGCAGAAGCTGCAATCAAGGCATAGGCTTTACAATTCTTTTTTTCCCAAATGGTGATCTCCTTGTGTGAGGTGGGATTTATTGGTGGATTGTCTCCTTATCCTTCACAAATTCCTCTCCACAACTCATTAAAAATGGGAGTGTGTTTGATTTTCCGAGACCACTCAGTATAGTTCTCCTTGCGAGAGAGAACTACTCCCACAATAGATATGAGAGAATGCATTGTAAATATGTATTGTAGAAAAAATTTAGTATGCTGGAAAAAGGCTCAATTCTGGTGTAAAAAATTTATTCTCGTGTAAAAACTCAATTTTGGTGTAAAAAATGAACTCTATTGCAAAAAACTCAATTATGGTGTAAAAAATGCACTATGCTGTAAAAAACTCAATTCTGGTAAAAAATTTTTTTTTTTTTACAGAGGGGAGGTCGGACCTCGGGGAGGTCAAACTGGGGGAGGTGGAACCTAAGGGAGGTTAGACCTTGGGAAGGTTATACCTAGGGAGGTCAAACCTGGGGAGGTGGAATAAGGGGAGGTGAGGGTGGAGGGAGGGAGGAGGAAGGGAAGAGGAGGGAGTGGGGGGACAGGGAAGGAAGGGAGAGCGAGAAGTAGGAGGTAGGGGAGCAAAGGAAGGGAGAGTAGGAGGTTAGAGGAGGGGATCGGGGTTCCCATGGAGGGGAGTATAGAAAGGGAGAGTGAGAGGGTGAAGGAGGGGAGCGGGGAGCCCACGAAGGGGAGCAGGAGCAGCAGCTACGGGACTATGTGGAGCGGGCTGCGACTGTGCAGAGCGGGTTGTGACGTGCAGGAAGTAGTGATGTAGAGAGAGGAAGGAAGTGGGGAGCCTAGGGAGGGGAGTGGGATGCTAATGTACGGAGTGTGATGTGAGGGTTTATGTGAACCCATAGGAGTTGTGAAAGGTAGCAGCGACAGGAGAAGCACGAGCCAAACCTAGTGGGAGGTAGGAGCTGACAGACAGTGCAGAGGGGATGTTGTTGGAATGCAGGCTAGTAGAGCCAAAAAGAAAACTTTGAATGAAACAAAAAAATTCTTTCAAACAATTTTGAACAATGCACAGTATTTGAAAGAATATGAAAGAGGTGGGAGTCTACAAAAAAAATGCAGAACATAGACAATTTTGTATAATGGAGGGAGTTACAAGGGAAGAGAGGCCAAAAGAAGAGTTGGCTCTGATACCATATGAGGCCAGGAGGTAACTTCGTACAATGAACCGTGAATTTGATTGAGGGTGCTTATGAATATATACATGGAAGTGAGACTGTTGGGATTCATTTCCCAATGTCTCATAGACTTCCTTATTTCCTATTTTACACTAATATACAATTTCTCCCAATCCCTTAGGATTAGGTGTCAACATTATGAAATAAGAAAATTATTTTTATGTTAAATATGTCACTTATCACTCCTCCAACAAGTCATACTCATTGAAGGGATTCAACCACTTGAAGAGACTATATTTCGAAGTACTTTCGACCTATTGTGAACCCGTCCAAGCAAGAAATAAATTCGAACATCACATCTGAAGTTTCTAGCGACGGTACATAACTAAATAGGAAGGTGCAAAACTAAGCCGAAGGTGTCAAATAGGTTGAAAGTACAAAACTGAGCTGAAGGTACAGAACTGAGCCAAAGGTGTATAAAAATATGAAGGTACAAATCCTAGCCAAAGGTTCAAAACAAGTCAAAGGTGCAGAACAAGCTGAAGGTGCAGAACAAGCCGAATTTATAGAACTAGTTGAAGATGCAGATAAGACCAAAGGTACAAAACTGAGGTAATAGGAAAAAGGCGCAAAAGTGAGGTAACAAACTAAAGGTGCATATTTGTTTTCTTGGGAGGGTTACATGGTGGTTGGAGGAGGTCTTTGTCAAAGGGTATTGGTTGTCTCATTTGATTTGGTCTTAAAGGAAGAGACGATAATTTTTGGGTTTTCCCCTAGAAGAGGTGGTTTTTCCTGGCTAAGAGCCCACATCCTGTCTCCTTGTTGTTTTTATATTCATGCATTTATGTTTTGATAGTTTATTGATGATAAGAAAATAAAAAAAGGCATAAAATAAGTTAATAAGATTGCAAAGAAATCACAAGTAATTATCAAGATAAGAAAATATTTTTTTCCTTTATGATTTTCTAAAATCTTCTTCCCCATGGACCCCCGAGATGCAATGGGGCTGTAAGATAATGGAGAAGTTCTAGCCAGTTGAGGAGATAACTCATTGCTCAAGATTCCCCCTATCAAATAAAAACCTCCATTATACCAAACTCACTATAGTCATAGCCACTGTCAAACTAGTATTATCTCTTTCATCCAAAAATAGGGAAAAAAGTCCCTTCTCCCATAACTTACCCCTTATTTTATAGGAGGCTTCATAGGTGACACTTGGCACTTCATGCATAATTAATTATTTTTATTAATCCAAAAGTTTTATTTTTCACCCACCCATGTGTCACTTTCTCACGAAGGCTCTCCATATTATTTTACTTAAATTTTAATTCAAAAATAATATTTTTCCTCACCCAACTTGACTCCCTATTTCTTCTCCTAGTTGTCTCTTCATCTCCCTTTTATTCTCCTTAATTTGAGTTCATTCCTAAATTCAACTTACAAGTCTCATATTTGGTCCCATAACTACCTCCTAGTTTAACTCAAATTGACACTTTAAATATGGATATTCTTGTGTTGCCTCTTGCCACATGAAGGTTCTCTAAGTTTTCACTAATTTAATTTATTAATATTTATTTTCATTCACCACCCTCTTTATTAATGAGGTTAAAATATTCTAGTATTTATCTTTCAAAATAAATCTATGTTCCTCCCCCCCCCCCCCCCCCTCGTATATTAAAACACTTATGCACATTATCTACCAAAGATTTTCTAAATGTGAGAAAGGTAGAGTTCTCAAGTGGCCCAATATTTTATTTTTTCCTATTCTCCCTTTACCCCAAGTTTTACTCTTGATTAGATAGCTTGGTTTTAGAATTCATTTACCACATCATGTGAATTAGTATGATTATCATATCTTAATTATATCTCAGTATTTTCTTCATTATGCCAAGTTTTCCAAGTCGGTCGTGCCCTTTAAGAACTTCCCTTTGAAGTTCGAATGGTGCCATGCCAATTAGATTCTTCTTAATTCCAAGGGTGCCAAGTTGGTTGTGCCCTTAAAGAACTTCCCTTGAAGTTCCAAGGGTGCCACGTCACCTACCCTTCAAGTATCTAGTGACTACTTGGGGAAAACTAGGTGTGACTCTGGGGACTGCCATCCTCTCCTATGTAATATTCCCTTTTTAGGAAAATGATACAACAATGAGAATATCTCAAGATATTCTAAAGTTGGAGCTTCGGCAATCAACAAAGACAATAATGGTGCAGCAGCAACACTCAAGTCATATAAATGTGAGATAAATCCATATACTTCTTATTAAATAATAGCAGCAACAATAGAATACAAGATCTTGAGGAAGATGATACTCAAGATGAGCAATACTCAGCCTCAAAGAACGAGTACATAAAACATGATGAGAACAGTGTTATACATATGAACTCCAGCTATGACTGCGCAGTCCATGAAGGGAAACTACTGCATAATAGTTTCAATACACAAATATGTCAATATGTGGCTCAAATACAATAGGGGGAGCAAGATCTCAACCCATGGAAACAATAATGCACAATCCTTGGAAGGATTGGCTACAAAACATACAAAATAGCAATTCCACAGAAATGCCAGAGTTGCTGGGTAGCTGCAGCAACTCAGAAATAGAACTGGATGGAGATGGCTGAATCTGATTCTCAAACTGAATATGCCTCCTCCAATGGATCTTTCAAGTGAAAGGCTGATCCCTTCACCAAAGATATCTCCCTCCAATACTCTGCAAGAGCCCCACTGCAAATTCTTCTCTAAAAATAACACAATCACTAGATGGAATTGCGCTGTAGGGCTAGGGAATGAGTTGGCCTTGATGCCAAAGTCTGCAATATGCTCTGAGATGCCTCCAATTATATATACCAAAGGAAAGAGAAATGGACTCCTCCTCTGAAAATAGTTGATGAAGGGGGTGTAGTGAAACCTCACTGCAACACCCAACAACACAACATTAATCTGTTGCAGAAATAACGTTGTCTTGATGGTGGATGCTTGGCCTCAAGATTGGATGTGAGGAAAATTAAGAACAATCCCTCAAGAGACCTCTCAGGAAGGAGAAGGAATCCTAAACAGGAATTCCTCCAGGAATTCTTGCTAAGCAGCAAAGAATGCACAATTGTCTAATGGAAAATTGAGATGAATAATACAAGCATGAGAAACAATGGTTGCCTTGTCCTCCCTTTAAAAAAATGAAAGCCCCTCTCCATGGGTCCCACTCCTTTCAGGGCTTCCTCCACCAAATAACCCTTTCCTCATTCATACTGCGATGCTTCTCTAAGTGTGCTCCACCTCTTGGCCCAGTGCTATTGACTTGGTCAAACTTGACCTTGTCCACTTGCAAATAACCCTGTTCACACATGAGGGTGTGAAAACCAGCTCCAATGATGATCCCCTTTCATACTTAGAGATATTTTATTGATATTTTTATTATGCATGGGTCTCCTTACCCATTTATTCTCATCCTAGGTGAAATCAGCAAAAATTAATGTTCTAAATTATTGTCAAAATTTTTTGGAACATTACAGTCCTCCCCTCCCAAATGTTTCTTGTCCTCAAGCAACTGCAAGGATAGAACTTGAAAGCCTCCTCTCAAGGCATGGATTATATGAAATGTTTGAGGAACATCTTCCTCATATGGATCCTCCATCCCCCAAGCAATCATCCATACAAAATGAGCTACCTCCCAACTAGGCAACTCTTGGAAACTGTCCTCCACCTTTGGCTCCGACAAAGTAGGTGTGATTAAAATCTGCTCATGGTAGAAAATGTAGCCTACCCCACATTGTCCTTCTCTCCACTCATGATAAGTGTAGATAAAGTGTTGATCTTGGGCTGCAAAATAATTTCCCTCAAGTGGCAAGATGAAGACTAGATCTCCAAAGATCTCTCCTCCAACGCTGCAAATCATGCTGGCCCAAGTATCTCCATATATGATGAGTTGGAAGTCATCATTATATGGCATCTCCTCCATCATATGGATCACCTCAGAAAGTGACAAATGTGTTGTTAAGGTAACCATATCATGTCCCATTTTCCCCTTAGAAAGAGTGTGAGGAATTCTTCCCTCAAAGGACACATTCACACAATGTGTCTCTCCCCCAATCATGCTCCCAAGAAAAGCTCTAGCAATATCAATCAAGGGAACCATAAGGAGAATCATGTTGGCTGCCATGTGAAGTAAAGGAGAAGGAAAATGGTCCCTCAAATGTAGCCAACACAGTTTGACTTGTTGAGATTCAACAAGATGATGAGCTTAGTGAAAAGAGTCGCCTTCACTAAGTGGGCCCGCAGGCTATTTTTGGCGCAAATATATTTTTAGACTATGTCTATTTTTAGACATGATGATCATATTTCAGAAGTTGCAGGATGCTATTTGTGGATGGTTGATCAAGTTGGAAAAATAGATGAAATTCTATTTTTAGAATACTGGGCGAAGTCTATTTATAGATCGTCAATCTAAAAATAGATGCATGTCGATTATTATTAGCTCTTAATAATAATCAGACTCTAAACAACAACTTATTCTCTTGGAGCACTTCAGTTCAGTGCATAGATGTGGCACATCAGCTGACAGAAGGAATTACGCTATTCTTGAGGGTTTACTGGAGCTAATGCATGGAGGACTCAGTTAGAACTCAAGTGGCAGAGTTATGACACAGTTGGAAGAAGTAGTTATGGAGTTGTATTCAGTTTAACTCAGTTAGACTCAGTTGAGCTAGTTGTATCTAGTCTAACTGGTTGATACACTAGTGAGAGTGGAGTGAATTAATTAGTTAATTAATTCACAAATAATAACTCATTAATCAACTGAACAATACAACAGTTAACTACAGTGCATGGCAGTTTCAGTGGAGACCAGTGGAGAGATAGGTGAAAGGGCAAGATAGACTATCTGTTGTGACTATAGTGATGCATTGATTGCATCACACACACGTTGGAGTTTCCAATGAGGATTGCGCAGTCAAGGATGGAGTAATTCGAATTCATTTATTCTTTAGCAGAGATTGCGCAGTGGAGGCAGGGTAACAGGTGGCAAAGATCGGTGCATGGATTTGCAAGATTAGGCCTGATTAATGTATGACGATTGTATTGTATTGAGGGCTTGTGATAAGCTTTGTATGTTTGTATGATATTTTCATATGATCTCCATGTTACATAATATATAGTTGGGGTTTTCAGCTTCAGGCTTTCCCAGTTAAAAATTGTGTTATGTGCGATTGATAATTTTTGTTTATGCTTCACATGTGTGTGCAATTAATTTTTCCGCAAAATATTAACAAGCGGAATAGATTCAGTATCTTGCATAAAGTTAAATAGTGTGAGATCAGGTGGATCTTGGACATATGCATGCTTAGTGCATATAATTTCTACATGGTATCAGAGCATTGTTGATTGAAGATTGCAATTGTGAAGTGAGTTTGTGTTGGTGGACAATTCGAATTTGCTACAAAAGATTCTTGGTGCAGAAATCGAGTATACATTGAAATGTCTTTCAACGGGTTGATATTGGAGTATTCCCTTGATGGGAGCTTGAATTACATAGCCTAGAAGGACAGGATGGAAGCGGTGCTGGAGGATAATGGGTTAAAGGAGTTCATCGATAGTGATGTTCCTAAGCCGGGATCTAGCGATGATGCATTACTTGATGCATGGAAAACTGCAAAGATGAGGAGGATTCTGTTGGAAGGTGTGAAGGACCATATTGTGTCCAAACTTCACGGGAAATCCAATCCATTCTTAATGTGGAAGGATTTGACAGACTTGTTCCAAAGCAGAAGTGACCAGAGGAAGTTGGCGCTTAAAGACAAGCTTAGAAAAATAAAAATGGAGAAAGGCGACAATATACCAAAATACCTCACGAAGTTCGTCCACTGCAAGGATGAACTGGGAAGTGTCGGGCTTACTGTTGATGAAGAAGACTTGGTGAGCTTGGCTCTCCTTGGGCTTCTGAAGAGTTGGCATAGCTACGAAGACTCTATCAATGGACAGGAGAAACTACCAAGATGGGAGCGAATTTGGTCGGATCTTGTGCAGGAGGAGATAAGGCAGGGTACCAGGGATGGATCTTCATTGAAGAATGAAGATGAAGAGAATTGATCTTTGGCTGCCAAAGCAAGGAAAGGGAAGGGGAAGAAAAATCCTTCAAAATCCGGTGCGAAAGGCAAGAAGCAGGACTTGTCCAAAGTGAAGTGTTTTCACTGTCACGAGCATGGACATTTCGCCACTAACTATCCACAGAAGAAGAAGAATAAGTAGGCTGCTAGATCTGCAGCTAGAGGGGCCTTAGCCTTAGAATTTGAGCTGGAATTTTCCTTGATCGTATGCTCGGTTTCAAGTTGCATGGGATTGGTGTGGTATATTGACAGTGGTGCGTCTTTCCATATGACAGGAGACAAAGAGTTGTTTAGTGACTTGGAGGAGAAGGACCTCCAGATGCATATAGAGATGGGCGATGATGGTCGATACAGTGCGACTGGCATTGGGACCATTACCTTTGAGAGGGAGTCTGGTAATCCATTCTTTTTGAATAATTTCATGCATGTTCCAGGTTTGAAGAAGAACTTGGTCTTAGTCGCAATGCTAGAAGACAGGGGTTATGATGTTGTTTTCAGTGAGGGAAAAGCTTTCCTTCGACATAAAAAAATGGGTCAAACCAAGAAGATAGGGGTTCGAATTAAGAATCTCTACAAGCTAGAGGTATATGGTTGCGCTACAATGGTGGACAAATCAAAAGAAGTGGTGAGCCGGGATGAGGGTGAGTTATGGCACAGGGGATTGGGCCATCTTCACCATGGCGCTTTGAAGATTTTGCAGTAAATTTCTACTGGACTTCCCAAGGGTACTCTTGTGTAGTCATATCAGTGCAAAGGATGTACAATGGGTAAGTTTGTGAAGACCACCTTTCATGAGAAGGAGAACCATGCTTCGGTGATCCTGGAGAGAATTCACATAAACGTGTGTGGACCATTCTTAGTTTCTTCAACAGCAAAACAGAGGTATTATGTGATATTTTTTGATGAATTTTCTTGTAGATGATGGATCTTCTTCATGCAGAAGAAGAGTGAAACGTTCTCAAAGTTTTGTGAGTTCAAGGCATTGGTGGAGAAGGAGTCAGGGAAGCAGGTGAAAGCTCTAAGGAGCGATAATGGTGGTGAATACAACTCGGGTGAATTCAAAGACTTTTGTAGCAAATAAGGAATTCGAAGAGAACTCATAGTGCCTCATAACCCACAACAAAATGGGGTCGTGGAGAGAAATAACAGAATGATCATGGGTGTTGCACGAGCGATGTTGCATGATCAAGGCCTACTGATGCACTTGTGGGCAGAAGCATGCAACACTGCAGTTTATGTGCAAAACCGTTGTCCTCATAGAGTAATTGGCATGAGTACACTCGAGGAAGCTTTTACTGGTAAGAAGCTTGATATTTCTCATTTGAAGATTTTTGGCTCACCTATTTACATTCATGTGGCGAAGGATGCCAGGAAGAAGCTGGAGCCGACTGCAAAAGTTGGGATATTTGTGGGGTACACAGAAATACCCCACAACTATCGTGTCCATTTTTTGAATAGTCAGATGACTGTTATGCGACGAGATATAAAATTCAATCAGGTGAAAGCCATGAAGTTGTTGCTTGAGAGGGAGCTACACTTGCATGCGGAAGAGGATCTTCTTGTTCCTAAAGATGAGCCTCTGGATGTGGATCAGCCACAGGAGGAGATTCATGGAGTGGAGGAGTCCACTCATGCAGAACCAAACATCAGACAAGGCGGGAAGCGTACCACAAAAGCTGAGAGACTAAAGGTGGATGCGGCAAAGAATGTAGGATTCCCTACATCACAACGCAGATAGAGACAGTCACCTGACTGATATACTGGATACATGGCTCTTATGAGCAAGTGTATTGTGACAGAGCCATCTTCTTTTGAAGAAGCAGCGCAGCAGCCCACATGGGTAGATGCCATGGTGGATGAGTATGACTCCATTGTCAGAAACAGTGCTTGGGAGATTTTTCCAAGGTCGGTGGGAAAATCACTTGTAGGATCAAGATGGATCTACAAGGTAAAGAAAGTTGTTGATGGGAGCATCGAGAAGTATAAGGCAATATTTGTTTCACGAGGCTTCTCATAGATTGAGGGGATTGACTATGAAGAAACATTTGCACCTAGCGCACGGTATTCTTCCATACAGACCATCCTTGCTCTCTCAGCACAGATGGGTTGGCACATTCATCAGATGGATGTGAAGACTGCGTTCCTTAATGGGATCATTGAGGAAGAGGTGTACATTGAGCAGCCTGAAGGATTTGAGATCTTCAGCAGCGAGTCGCATGTGTGCAGGCTCAAAAGAGCGTTGTATGGGCTGAAACAAGCACCCCGTGCTTGGTACACTCGGATCGACAGCTATTTCACTGGACTTGGCTTCACCAAGAGTGAGGTAGATGGAAACCTATACCAGATTGTGGTTGAGGGTAAGCTTTTGATCATTATACTTTATTTTGATGATTTGATACTAACAGGTGATGAGCAATTGATACACTCATGCAAGGCAGATCTTGCAAAGGAGTTTGAGATGAAGGATTTAGGCCTCCTTCATTATTTCCTTGGATTGGAAATATGGCAGCAGGAAGGTGAACTGTTTGTGTCTCAAGGCAAGTATGCCCAGGAGATACTAGAGAAGTTTCACATGCAAGGCTGCAAGCCTATCGACACTCCTCTTCCAGGAAATTGGAAGAAAGAGGATGCTGCATCAGCAGAGGTAGTGGATGCCACTGTTTATCGACAGTTGGTGGGTTCGCTCATGTATTTAGTCAATACAAGATCAGACATATGCTATGCAGTGAACCAGCTTTCACAAGCGATGGTTAAGCCTACCAAGCTCTTTTGGAAGGCAGGCAAGCATGTATTGAGATATATCAGGGGCACATCTGAGTATGGTTTATGGTACAGACAGATGGATGAGTTGAAGTTGCATGGCTTCACGGATGCAGATTGAGCAGGAAGCCCAACAGACAGAAAGAGCACATCAGGCAAGATTTTCAGTATCGGGTCTACAACAGTTTCTTGGTATAGGAAGAAACAAAGATCCGTGGCACTCAGTTCAGCGAAAGTAGAATACATGGCAGCAAGTTTAGCGGCATGTGATGCTATCTGGATGAGGAAGATTCTGGTTGGTTTGTTCGGTTCACATTTAGATCCCACCATCATTCATTGTGATAATCAGAGTTGCATTAAATTCTCAGTTAATCCTATGTTTCATGATAGATCTAAACATATTGATATCTGGTATCATCATATCAAATATTGTGTGCAGCGGAAGATCATGTTGCTTCAGTACATTCCCACAGAGGATCGGGATGCAGCGTTTCTGACGAAGGTGCTCACCAGGAGAAAATTCGAATACCATAGAGGCAGGATCAGGGTGAATGATAATCCCTGTCTTGTTGAGAGGGAGTGTTGAGATTCAACAAGATGATGAGCTTAGAGAAAAGAGTCACCTTCACTAAGTGGGCCCGCAGGCTATTTTTGGCGCAAGTCTATTTTTAGACTATGTCTATTTTTAGACATGATGATCATATTTCAGAAGTTACAGGATGCTATTTGTGGATGGTTGGTCAAGTTGGAAAAATATATGAAATTATATTTTTATAATATTGGGCGAAGTCTATTTATAGATCGACAATCTAAAAATAGATGCATGTCGATTATTATTAGCTCTTAATCATAATCAGACTCTAAGCATCAACTTATTCTCTTGGAGCACTTTAGTTCAGTGCACAGATGTGGCACATCAGCTGACAAAATGAATTACGCTATTCTTGAGGGTTTAATGGAGCTATTGCATGGAGGACTCAGTTAGAACTCAAGTGGCAGAGTCATGACACAGTTGGAAGAAGTAGTTATGGAGTTGTATTCATTTTAACTCAGTTAGACTCAACTGAACTAGTTGTATCTAGTCTAACTGATTGATACACTACCGAGAGTGGAGTGAATTAATTATTTAATTAATTCATAAATAATAACTCATTAATCAACTGAATAATACATCAATTAACTACAGTGCATGGTAGTTTCAGTGGAGACCAGTGGAGAGATAGGTGAAAGGGAAAGATAGACTATCTGTTGTGACTATAGTGATGTATTGATTGCATCAAACATGCAGTGGAGATTCCGATGAGGATTTCACAGTCAAGGATGGATTAATTCGAATTCATTCAGAGCTATTCTTTAGCAAATATTGCGCAGTGGAGGCAGGCTAGCAGGTGGCATAGATCGGTGCATGGATTTTCAAGATTAGGCCTGTATAGTGTATGAAGATTGTACTGTACTGAGAGCTTGTGATAAGCTTTGTATGCTTGTATGATATTTTGATATGATCTCCATGTTACATAATATATAGCTGGGGTTTTCAGCTTCAGGCTTTCTCGATTAAAAACGGTGTTATGTGCGATTGAATATTTTTGTTTATGCTTCACATGTGTGTGCAATTAATTTTTCCGCAAAAGATTAACAAGTGGAATAAATTCAGTATCTTGCATAAAGTTAAATAGTGTGAGATCAGGTGGATCTTGGACATATGCATGTTTAGTGCATATAATTTCTACATGACTCTCCACTTCCATAGAAAAAAAAATGATGGGTGGCCTCCCCACCATTTTCTTGCTGCCCCGGTCTCTTCACAAATATGGAGAAAGTGAAGGATGTAATGTGCAATGTTAGTACATTCTCCATGAGAAATATCCTCCCCATACTCACTTAGGGAGTGATCACCCATAATGGCCTTATGTAGACCACCAAATCTAGAAGGAAGAGTATCCTTCCCTTGAGCAAATCCCTGCACATATATGGTTAAGAGATGCATATATATAGAAAAATCTCTATGCAATCCAAAAATACTCTTACCATATGCTTTGCTCATATCAATGGAGTGGCTCATAGATGAGTCTTCCCTCATCCTCAAAGGGAAAAGAGTTGACTGTTCTAACACCTCCATCTCCTCATGATCCATGGAGTGCCTCCTCAAGTTCTTCAAGTGGTTCCTCCCACAAGAAGGAAAGAAATGTAATGTGGCATTCATGGTCAGCCCATGGTTTCTCCTGAAATGTACAACATGTATATTAAGGATAATTATGCTCCAAATGGGAATCCTCAATCTCAAGCCCACTCTCCAAATAAAGCTCCCCATAAACATAAACACATCAACAATATATGGAAGCATAGTACAACAAGAACAAGTTTCCAAATGAAAACCAAAGAGTGAATCATAGTTCCTCCCATGGAACCAGCGCAGTGCATCCCTTACCTGCATCAAATCAAATATAAGCAAGTGATCTCCCAGCCACTTGTATGCTGCCACAATCATTTTACAAGATAGAAATATGAAAGTACAATTTGGTGCCAATGGTGCACACCAAGAATCATGTGGCTCTCCCCACATACCACCAATGAGATAGCCAATATCAATGTTGCAAATGGCTTCAAGTACATCAATATACAATATGCAAGAAGGAATAATCCTACTTGGTACAATATGCTTCTCATAGAAATACAAGATGTACAAAACATAAGGTGAAATTGTGCATTCTCCATCATGTACTCGAAGACTTGAGCTGAAATGGCTCAACTGAAAAATGCTCCCTTAATCCCAATAAGTAGGAAGGTGGTTGTGACATCCTCACCATCCTCATCCGGGCTATGCATCTCTCCATATGCTGATGTATGTCCTGCTGGATGCCCTCCCAAATGAACTCCTCTTCCAAGGCAAGATATGCATCAAAATGCATGGAAAAGAAGTCCTCATATGTTGCATGCAATATCTTCTCCTTGATACTAGAATCTCCAGTCAAGAAGACTCTTCCATGTAAATAGATGACCATATCATCCACTAGGTATCTCTCATCTCTCTCTGGGTCATCTAGAATCATGCATGCACCAAGATCCTTGGAGTACTCAACTAAGAGCTGAGATCTCCAGTAAGGATCAATCCTCCCAAGAGACAGCGCTGGTGATATGGCATGTGAAGCTCTCCTCCTTCTGATGTCTGCTAATTTGACATCCCTCATTCCAAAGTTCCCCTCCAAACTATTCACCTCTCCAAAATCCAAGAGCGGTGAATCCAAAGAAAAAATGTATCTCATCGATGATAGATCAGCTGGCCTCCCTGGTGGAATGCCTCTCTGCAGTGAGACATATATGTCAAGAGTGGACTGCACATATGGTTGGGAAATCTTTCCCTTGCTCTCACAACGCAATACAGTTTGCCTCCTCTTTGCACTAGATCCCTGAAATAGAGAAGGGTGTGTGCCTCTCATCACATGATGTTGCTCTTCCTCCTTTCCTCCTTCTTCCAGCTATAGTGCTGCACAATCATGCTGCTCATTGATTGTGCTTGGACCTCCATGTATGAGATCCTGGGGACTTCCTTGCAAAGCTGCAAGAATCCCTCTAGTTGGAGCAAGAGCTCCTCCTTCCTCTTCATGAGGTACTATATCAACTCTAGAAATGACAGCGTTATTGCCCTCAGCCTCCTCAATATGAATGGGCAACCCTCCAATGATTAGATCCTCTTTTGAAAAAGAGATTTTTTTTCCTCCTTGTTCCAAAAACGAATATCTTGCCTCCAATAAAGCATCATGCAAGATATCAGCCTCCTTCATAGCTTTCTGCAGTGATTCTGAGTCTATGGTTTTCTTCATTACATGCAAGGGTTTTGTTTGTTTGAATGTGTTTGTTCCCTTCACAATTGTTTCAAAATTTATTCTACCAAATCTCATTATAAAAGTTCGAATGAACATTGCATAGGAAGAGGTATTTGCATTTTTCAAGGTAAAAGACTCAAATAACCACCATGCATATACCTTACCTCCCAAGTTCAGCGCAGCTACTCTGATGGCTTCATCTTCGGTAATCTGATGCTGCTGCAAAAAGGTGTCTAGCTCTTCTATCCAAGCCCTGGCTGAACAAGTAGGGGAACCGTCAAAGATAGATAGAAGAAATCTATCCTCATCATGCTGCTTGCTCCTCCTTACCATGATCTTGCAAAACTCTGGAAAAGTAATATGATCTCTAAACTTCTGAGTTTGAGATTCATACTCATGCAAGAAACCTCTAAGAGTTCCTTTCTTTGGCATTCCTCCTTCTTCTTGTCTTCTCATGGCAAAGTTGGCCATGTGACTGCGCTGTACCTTATAGGGTGTGGCTACATGCTCACATCTCCCATAAGGAAAACTAGAGTTTGACTCAGTTTCAAACCCTCTTGGAGATCCTATACATATCTCCCTCATTAGCTTCTCAAATTCTTCATGAATGCTCTATACAGATTTTGGAAGAAGCTTTTTAATATCTTCTTCCCCCTTTTCTCCATATAATGGAGTCTTCATCTTCTCTTTCCTTGATAGCATGATGGCTGAGATCCACTGGCTGGGCGAGAGATCATGCTCTGATACCACTGTAATATTCCTTTTTTCAGGAAAATGCTACAACAATGAGAATATCTCAAGATATTCTAAAGTTGGAGCTCCAGCAATCATCAAACACAATAATGGTGCAGCAGCAACACTCAACTCATATAAATGTGAGAGAAATCCATATCCTTCTTATTAAATAATAGCAGCAACAATAGAATACAAGATCTTGAGGAAGATGACACTCAAGATGAGCAATGCTCAGCCTCAAAGAACGAGTACATAAAACATGATGAGAACATTGTTATACATATGAACTCAAGCTATGACTGCGCAGTGCATGAAGGGAAACTGCTACATAATAGTGTCAATACACAAATATGTCAATATGTGGCTCAAATACAATAGGGGGAGCAAGATCTCAACCCCTGGAAACAATAATGCACAATCCTTGGAAGGATTGGCTGCAAAACAACAAAATGGAAATTCCACGGAAATGCCAGAGTTGTTGGGTAGCTGCAGCAACTCAGAAATAGAACTGGATGGAGATGGTTGAATCTGATTCTCAAACTGAATATGCCTCCTCCAATGGATCTTTCAAGTGAAAGGCTGATCCCTTCACCAAAGATCTCTCCCTCCAATACTCTGCAAGAGCCCCACTGCAAATGCTCCTCTCAAAATAATGTAGTCACTGGATGGAACTGCATTGTAGGGTTAGGGAATGAGTTGGAATTGATGCCAAAGTCTGCAATATGCTCCAGGATGCCTCCAAGCTGATATCTCAAAGGCAAGAGGAATGGAATCCTCCTCTAAAAATAGCTGATGAAGGGGTTGTAGTGAACCCTAACTTCAACAACTAGCAACACAACATTAATCTGTTGTAGAAATAATGTTGTCTTGATGGAGGATGCTTGGCCTTAAGCCTGGATGTGAGGGAAATGGAGAAAAATCCCTCAAGAGACCTCTCAAGAAGGAGAAGGAATCCTAAATAGGAACTCCTCCAGCGATTCTTGCTAAGTAGTAAAGAATGCACAATTGTCTAATGGAAAATTGAGATGAATAATACAAGCATGAGAAACAATGGTTTCCTTGTCCTCCTTTTAAACAAATGAAAGCCCCTCTCCATGGGTCCCACTCCTTTTAGGGCTTCCTCCACCAAATAACCCTTTCCTCATTCATACTGTGTTGCTTCTCTAAGTGTGCTCCACCTATTGGCCCAGCGTTGTTGACTTGGTCAAACTTGACCTTGTCCACTTGCAAATAACCCTGTTCACACATGAGGGTGTGAAAACCAGCTCCAATGATGATCCCCTTTCATACTTAGATGGATTTTAATGATATTTTTATTATGCATGGGTCTCCTTACCCATTTATTCTCCTCCTAGGTGAAATCAGCAAAAATTAATGTTCCAAATTATTCTCAGAAAATTTTGGAACATTACATCCTATGTTGCCCGCTATAGTGAGACTAATGGTGTTGGGGATCAAGGGATCATCCTTGATGCACACCCCCATTAAAATCCTCTTTAGTGGCCATATCTTTGGTTTGTCCTCGTGACATCATGATCTTTAAGGCGAATGTATCCCAACACTTCTAGTCCAAGTCATGGCAGGAGTGCTAGCAGGTGATGTCAAGGATGTTGTCCCGCCGATCCCATGAAGTTCCATCTATCTATACAACCCCATCACCCATGTGTGATTCTTTCAACCAAGAAAATAACTTGTGACTACAACCACTAACATGTCACTAGAATTCACAATAGAATTTAAAATTGAGCTTTATTTTTTTTTGAGAGAATAGTAGGTAATTAAAACAAAACCATTTGGGTAGTCTCCTACCACACTTAGTAATCATAAATAATGTAGAAAATATAACCACGAGATTCAATTTGATCTTATAATGTACTAAAACAATATATTTAATACCTTCTACCATTTGTGAAAATAAAACACAATCGCACAGTCACATAAACAAGTAATAGAAAGAAAAAATCAATTGCACAACACAAGATGTATCCGGGGAAAGCAATTTGCCTAAAAACTCACTAGATTTATAATGTATAAAGTCAATGATCATGAAACAATACAATGCTTTCTCTCACAAGAGAACTCCCGCACCCTGCCAACTGTCTCAAACTGATCTGGGAAAAATTGGACAATTACTTAGCCAATTGTCTACCTCTTTCAAACTTTCTTGCTCATGCATTCATTGAGAAATTAAGGCCCTATTAAAGAGGAAAATCCCTTGGAATAATTGTGCAATCCTTCCTAGGCCTCCAACTAACTCTATAATTGACCTGTACAATTTTCTAATTATACAACTGATAATTTTCTTCCCTTTAACCTTTGTATCAACGGGGTCTTCCTCAGAACTGACATGCAACAACTATTTATAGTGAATCATCAGTTAAATGATTGATCACTCATTGTGAATTAAATCAAATTTAATTCACTGGACCTCTCATTATCTCATCACTCAATTAGAACTATTTAAATTGATTTTAACTCAATTTATTGAGTTAACTAATTACAAATCATGCATAAATACAACTAGACCCCCTTAAATCATGGAAACACTCTACATGCATCCTCTCTGACCCTCAAATCGAATTTCCTAAGATAAAAGTCATTATGGCTTAGTTAACTAATACAAGTTGTTATGAGATGAAATTACAATTTTTCTTCCAAAGGGGTTATCTGTTAGCTGTATACTGTCTCTATGGAACTTGATTTTTCTTCCTGCCAACGCCTTCGTCAAGATGTGTGCATCATGATCCTCCACGGGAATGTACTCTAATGACATAATCCTCCTCTGAACACAATCCCTAAGATGGTGATACCAGATATCAATATGCCTGGACCTATCATGGAACACTGGATTAACTGAGATTTTGATGCAACTCTGGTTATCACAATGTATTACTGTCGAATCCATCTACCGACTAGATAAACCAACAAGTAACTTCCTCATCCATATGGCCTCACATGCTTCTTGCTTGGTTGTCATGTACTATGCCTCTGCTGAAATAAGTGCAATTGATCTCTGTTTCCTGATGTACCAATAAACTATTGTTGATCCTATGCTAAAGATGCCTCCTGATGCGATCTTCCAGTCGAATGGAATCCTTGCCCAATATGCATCGGTGAAGCCTTGAAGCTTCACTCCCTTTGTGTGTTTGTACCATAATCCATACTCTATAGTGCCCCTGATATATCTCAACACATGATTCCCTACCTTCTAAAAGAGCTTGGTTGGCTTGACCATTGCTTGGATCAGCTGGTTAACTACGTACCATATGTTTGGTTGTGTGTTCACCAAATACATGAGTGAACCCACCAGTTGTCTGTAAATAGTAGCATCCACTACTTCACTTGAAGTAGCATCTTCCTTCCTCCAGTTTCCTGCAAGAGGAGTCTCCATGGGTTTGTTGCCCTTCATGTGGAACTTCCTCAGAATCTCCTTGGCATACTTTCCCCAAGATACAAATAGATCCCCATCTCTTTTCCATATTTCCAATCCAAGGAAATAGTGCAAGATCCCAGGTACTTCATCTCAAATTATCTTTCAAGATCATCTTTGCAAGAATTTATGAGCTACTCATCACCTATCAGTATCAGATCATCAACATAAAGTACAATAATCAAATGCTTACCATCAACCACAATATGATACAAGTTCGCATCCACTTCACTCTTGGTGAATCCCAACTCGGAGAAATAACTATCAATCCTGGTGTACTAAGAATGAGGTGCTTGCTTCAGCCCAAACAGTGCTCTCTTGAGTCTGCACACATGCGAATCTCTATCTAAGGTCTCAAAACCTTTTGGATGCTTAATGTACACTTCTTCTTCAATAAATCAATTGAGAAAGGTTGTCTTTACATCCATCTATTGGACTATATTAATCACTATTAAATGACTAAGATGGTAGACATAAATTATCAATCTAGGGACATTTTTTTTATCTCAATGACAATTTCACTGTCTGTGCCGATATATCAAACCATAAGAAAATCAAAATAAATAGAAATTGTTTTTGAATCAATTGCTGAAACAAATCACTCATGCAGAGATAAAAAAAATCTACAGGAATGCCTCAAATAAACGGTACCTAGCGTGCCAAACAAGAATTACACCATCTGGTATTTCTAATCACGTTTATGTAACAACATAATAATATCGGAACTGAACCAGATCTACTTACAGCCTGAACAACAACAAAAACACTCCACCAATACGAAAAGCAAATAAGAAATATAGTACAACTACTTTAACCACTACATTCCCTACTAAAGAGGAGGGCCCTTCCTCCCTAGTAGGGTGCAGGAAGAGATAGAAACTAAATGGAAATTAAACCAGACAACACATGTAACAACAACAACGTGATATATTTTTATTAATGTGACCAAAATTACAGAGCCAAAAGTAATACTGTTCTCTGATAACCTCTTGACCTCAAGGGTTGAGAGTTATATAATGGTTGCATGTTCAGAAAAACAAGGAACGGATCAATCATGAGAATCTTACGATTCTCATGCTGATCAAAATAAGATACATATAGTTACAACCATTTCCTTAATAAAAATTCTAACTGGAAGAATATGGATTACAATCAAAACTGCCTAAAAGTTGTCATCCTAAAATACAATATGTAATGACTTCTATAGTTGTCATGGAAAATGACAGCTTTAGCGAAACAGAAATTGAGGTCGACATCCAGAATTTGATGATATCCAGTCATCAATACAGTTGTGAAAACAATTTATATAGTGGGCCTGTAATAACACCGTGATGTAATAACATCGTAGTGAAACATCTCACTATAACAAAACACTTTCAACTACTTTTGTACGCCTCATGCTGTGGATATTTTGTGCTAAGAATAACATCTAGAGGGACAACAAAAGATCAAAGAACTTCTTCCAACATTTATTCTATTTAGTCATAAAAAAGAAATGATACATCATAATAATCGATGAAATGGCAAGATAATGAAATAAGGTAAAACAACATTGTTTAAGATATAAAATAAGGGAAAAAGGAAAAGGTAGTCCCAAGGTTTGAGGTTACAAGGTAAAAATGGGGGAAACATATGTAGGAAATAAGTACAAAAATGGCACCCAACATATCCCACCAGCTGAAGCACTTGCATGTCCTCATGCAAAAATATCATCTCCCATGAGAATATCTCCTATGGAGGTCAGTGAAGTCATTGGCCGCGACTGTGTCTTCATTTGGAAACCTGTACCCTTGAGCAGCCATCAGTTGTCATATCTAAGACTCTGCTTCATACTTTCTCAGTTCATAATGAATCTGGTAATCCTCTATTGGTAGCCAAATCAAAGGGAATTTAAATATTAGCCCAAGCCAGGAAGATTCAAGGGCATGTATTATCTGGGCATATGATGGTATATGTGTAATACCTACCAAAAATTTCTGAAATGCAAACGGGTTCCCTTTCAATCGTTCAACACTGCTGGCTTTTTTACACTTAATACACCCAGTCAGGGCATAGCTCTTCATTAATGAAAACTCATTAAGGAAAAAGTCCACAATCCTTCTTCTATAAGCGACAACAGGTTCCCTTATCCTAGGAGTGCTCAGAATCCTTCTAAATTCCCGCCTTAATTTGGCAGCCTGTCCTGGTTCTTCTCGGATCCATAATGTTGTATTTTCTTCATTGACATCCATATATTTTGTGGACATATTCCACTCAATCTGATTCCTCATAAATGACACAAAGGTTCGCAACTGCAAATCCCCCATGCAAGAGAATATAATCACTACCATTTGCATACTTGTGTGCTCACAAATAATATTGTGAAAAAATAACTCGCATAATAGGATTTTTTCATCAAAATCAAAAGCATGAAAGACATCTAAAAATGTGCGAGTGGAAGAACCCATATAGGGCTTGTTCTCCATGATGACCTTTAACTGAAAAATGGAATAGCATTCCCATAGGAAAATGGGGTATGTTTGGGAAGGTCGCTTGCACCCCAAAAAATTTAGGGCAAGCTCATGGATTTTTTGCTTATCCACAGTCTGATCCTGAACCTGCTGCTGTAACAACAATAGTTGTTCCTTCTGCTTCTTTATGGCTTCCTTCTGGTTACACTCTTCCCAACCTTTCTTTAGTTCTTGTTTCATCCATTTTTCCTGTAAAGAAATTATCTCCTTCTGATGTTGTTTCAGTGAGATCACCCCCTCCCAAAGGGAGATTGCCTCCTGTTTCCATTTCTGCAATTCGGAAATCAACAAAATTTTCTTGAAACTACATCCCAAGGCGGGACCCAACATTCCTTTGCATTCAACATCAATAGTGGGTGTAACAGACTCTGTTGGATGGGTCTACTCCACCTCTACTATTGGTTCTTGTGTAACAACAACTTCATCAATGGGTTCTTGTGTATAAACCCATTCATTTTCACCTAGGATAGCCTCTGTGCCCACTGTTGGTTCTTCTGTAACAACAGTGGCCTCCATAGGTTCATGTGTATCAGCTTCTAGGTCAATTACTACGGGAGGCTCTGATTTAACTGTTGGTTCTTGTGTAACAACAGTATCCTTAGCAAGTTCTTGTGGGACAGCCTCCTGAAGTTCTATTTCTGTTTCCATTGAGCCAGTGTTTTCCCCACAAACCTTATACCCTGATGTTGTTAATCCTTGAGAACATGTTGTGCATATGGGTACTAAAATTTCCTTCCCCTTAGCTAATATTTGTTTCAACTAATCATTTTCTTTTCTTAAATTTTCAAGTTCTAAAAGAAGAACATGATTTTCGTTCTTATCTGACGAGGAGGGTTATTTTCCTTCTTCTTATGATCATTTTTCCTCTTTCTCCTTATGAGTTGTGAGCAACGGTTTTGTTGACAAGCTAACTCTCACCCTCGATTTTGGCCGTTTGTATCCAATCGGCTTGTTAGTGGGTTATTTTCCAATTCTAACCCTGACGGGTCAGGTTTGGACTTCAGATTTTGTATGACTTCCTTCAGAAGTCGCAACCTTTTTTCTCTAGCTTATCCTAGGCCTTTTTCAGTTAAATTCTTCCCATCTCCTTCCCTACTAGCTTAGGGCATCCAACACGATCAATTTAATAAGTCCATGGTTGGTCACACGGGCTTCAGGATGTGTTGCCATCTTAACTGTCGCAGCCATATGCTTAGTGTTTCCCAATAGGAAAAATGGGAGGTTTTAGTAGTGTCGAAGATGATTTAGTAGAGGTAAGTGGTAATTAAAGGTGATTGTGGATCTTCCCTTGCAATTAATTTACTTTTTCATACCCAGGGAAAAATATGCCCATAGATGAGGGAGTGATAATATGTCAACTCCTCTTCCCTTCTTTTCCAGCCTTTCCTCTCCTTCAAGAAAATCTTCCTTCAAAGAAGGGTCATTAATTTTCTTGTTGAACCATCTTCATCCTTCTGTTGGCAATGTGGTCACTCGGGCAATCAATTCTTCTGTTACTTCAATTTGTAGGTCCCTGACTCGGATCTCGTGGTTATTCAAATTCTAAGTGAATTCGATTGCAATAGCCTTGTCTGAGCCTTCCAATGAAAATATTCAATCCACCCGGCATCCCTAAATACCTGATAAGCTTCCGTACAATTCTACAAAGCTTCCATGGAGTCTGTCTCATGTCTTACTGCTACGCCTCTCATCTTGTTATTATTCTGAATCACTCCTTAAGCTTGACCAATTGTAATATCATCGCACTGCTTGTTTTCTCTCAGCATCTTGCTCTGATTTTCCCAGATGAAGAATTTCAGATGAGGATACAAGACTTTAGCTAAGGAAGGTAACGAGAGGTGACAAGATTTTCTAATTACCAAATTTTACTTTTCACATTCCTACATAAATGTCTAATTATGGAAAATAATGGGCTTTCAGTACAAATTCCTTTTCCGGCCGAATTTGGTCATAATTGGCTATCGTGTTATTTAATTTGATGCATGCGAGGTTAATGACGGTTTCAAGACTATGGATTTCTTGCAATGATTACGAGATTTATCCCCCCCCAAAAGCTTTAATGGTGACAGCCACCCACGACCATCACGGGAATATCATAACTTGCCATTAATCACCGAATTATTAAATGATGATGTTACCTTTTTAAATGACGTACTTGAAACGATGTGGAGGAGGAATTTTAATGTGATAGTGTAACTACTTCTAGTGATCGTGGCGGTCACGCTTGACTGTTTTAATTATTTCTACATGCCAGGATAGTGACAATATAGGAAACATTGTTCATGGCTATCGACTGTTACATGCATAACAGCAAGGACAACCACTGTGTTTTTCTTAAAAAAACATGATAATTAGGAAAAATAGATACAGAAAAGAAACAAATAAGTAACATCATCTTGTAAAGTGTAATATTCCAAATTCGAAACAACTCATGAATCATGCACTAAAAATGCATTTCTAGCAACATATGCAATAAAAAAGTGAAATGATCACTTGGATCCCATAGATACATCCATCTAGAATCTAAATACAAGATGAAATAAGAAATAAATGGAACTAGGTGGGTTAAACAAACCTCCCACGCTAGTGTAGTTGTAAATGACTAAAAACCCCAAAACTGCATTTTACCGGAGTTGCTGCATAAAGTGACTGCGTAGTCTTATGAGGGTTTTAACTCAAAAAATAAGAAGACAAATACAAATACTCATATATTAATCAAATATTCATTAAGAACTGAGATCTAGTCTCCTTATACAAAATACAAGATAACCTGACAAGGGTTTCTTGTCAAACACTCCGCATACAAAATGTGATATTCAATAATTTACTAAATAACCACTGCAACACTGAATAACATGAGTGTAAAAGGCTGGAAATATGTCTTATCTGATGTATATCCCTCAAAGGCTTCCTCCCATGAAAGGATGAACCTCTCAATCACAAGGAAACACTGCAACGAAGCCACCAAACCATGCACTTAGCATTGCCTCCAAAATAACGTATTCCCTAGCTGGAACAGCGTTGGGAATGTATGGGAAATGTGTGGTTTGATGCCACAGATCTGAAATCATCTCTGGATCTCTGAAAATAGATCCCTCAAGTGAATAAAACCTTCCTCCAATGAGAAACTAGCTCAGAAGCCGGGATTCCAATCCCTTCCACTACTACACCCGGAAACACTGCACAATCTCTGGAAAAAATGTGCTGATGAAGATGGATGGAGCTTGGGCTGGAAACCTGAAGTGGAATTATGAATAAAAACTCTCCAATGAGACTCCTCAAAGGAAGAGGTGGGATTCCCGCTCGGGAACACTCGGTGCTAAACAACACAACTACTTTGCTAAACAAAAAGAGAGAGAAAAAATCTGAGCAGACATGAATAATAATCTAATACATGAAGAATAATGCTGCCATCCTCTTCCTTATATAAAATATGAGTTTTCTTTCCCTTGGCCCCACTCAATTAGGTCATCTCTATCCAAATATACATCTCCCTCCAAAACTGCGTTATCCCTCCTTGGATTCCTCCTCCACTAAAACTGCATTGTTGACTTAGTCAAAGCAGCTTGATTTTATCCCTGTTCACACATGGAGGTGTTTTATTAGGCTTGAAAGAGTGTCCATTTTCATATTTGGAGTATTCTATTCCTCCTTAGGAGACTTATGGGCTTTTCTTCCCATTTATTCACCGGCTAGAGCTGTTGCTAACTCTAATGTTCCATTTAGCTTGGAGGCTAAAAATTTGGAACATTACAGTCCTCGCCTCCAAAATATTTGCATGTCCTCAAGAAAATGTATAAGGAGAGAAAAATTTCTCCTCTCTTCCTCATGTGGCCTCCCATCAATAGCCTCCATCACTGCATCAAGAGAATCTTCAAATAAACTGTAATCCAATGTTTCCTCCCAAGTGTGCAAAACAAAATGGTCCACATCAATCAAAGGTGGAAAGTGTGAATGGAAAATTGCTTGCTATTTCATGGCCTCCACAAAGTAGGAGCGATGATCATCATGGTGAATGAGTGCCTCCCTCACCCATGCTATCATCCAAATGAAGTGAGTCACCCTCCAACATGGTAACTCATGGAAAGTATCCTCCACCTTGTGCTTCTGAAATGTAGGTGGGCTAAATAAATGAACATGATAGGCAATAGGGCCTATCCCATGCTGTCCTCCTCTCCACTGATGATAAGTGTAGAGGGTATGTTGATCTCGGGCTGTAACATGATTTCCCTCCAATAGCAAAAAGAATATTGAGCCTCCAAGGACCCTCTCTCCAAAGTCATGAGCCATGTCAATCCAAACCATTCCATACAAGATGAATCGCACATCATCACCACATGGCATCCAAATCAGAAAATGGCTGAAGGTTATGTGCAAGTTTGGATGATACATATGGTCTCTCTAGTGGATGTAGCGCATTTCTTTCAACTTCTGATTCAGAGCATCAAGTGGTAAGCTTTTCTTCAAGGAACTTGCAGCTATGCATGCTAGCTCATCTATTATAAAGTAGTAAGCTGCAATATATACTAGTTGTGTACAATCGAAGCAATACAAAACTTTCCCAAAGTCATGTAGAGGTGGGTTATCAACATTACAAGATTTGGCCCTAAAGTGACCATGACACCCATAAATAATCTTGCTCTTATGTGGAGCAATGCATTGTTTACATATGGTGATAAAGTACAAATACTCAATAGAGTAATCAAAAAGCACATAAATGTATTCTTACCATGTATCATGTGTGAGCTGAAAGTGAGGTCCATGTATAAGTTCTCCCATGAGGATCCTCTCATAAAAATTTGCAAGAAGAAGGGGTACATATACTCCTTGGAACACTCCATCAATAAGAACACACTCCCATGTGACAGCGTTGTAAGCCTTAGAAATAAGGCTCCATGACCCATCCCTTTGAAATTCCACATGCCAAATCCATCCACCATCATGCTGCGACGTGAGAAGATCTTCTTCCAACATGGAAGCTCCTCATAATCCTCCAATGCTAAGGGTAGCCTCCTTGCACCATGAATGTGCCTTCCTTCCTTCCGGAAATATCATGAAAAGTATGGGAAAATTTCTACCCATACTCTCCCAAATGCAACCACAGTAACAACAATTTTTGTTGCTGCCTCATCTCTCCCTCATACAAGACATAGA
This sequence comes from Pinus albicaulis, assembly GCA_034641835.2. Taxonomy (NCBI): domain Eukaryota; kingdom Viridiplantae; phylum Streptophyta; class Pinopsida; order Pinales; family Pinaceae; genus Pinus; species Pinus albicaulis. The sequence goes on from JAXQQM020062118.1 coordinate 136,312, forward strand.
GTAAGATCATGATGGTCAACTTGTATGATGTCCCAATAAAAAATTCAACCATGAAGTGCCTCCTCAAGTCTTCCAAGTGGTTCCTCCCACAAGAAGAGAAAAATTGTGATGTGGCAATCATGGTTTTCCCATGGTTCCTCCTGAAAGGCACAACATATAAAGTGGGGAGAATCATGCTCCCAATGGGCATCTTCCATCTCAAGGCCACTCTCCAAAAAAATCTCCCCATGAATATAAACATATCAGAAATATATGGAAGCAAAGTACAATGAGAATAAGTTTCCAATTAACAACCGGAGAGTGAATCATAGTTCCACTCATGGAACTAGTGCCGTGCATCCTTTTACTGCATCAAAATAACAATTAACAAGTGCTAGACCAGCCACTTGTTTTCTGCCAATGTCATCTCATAAGGTGAAAACATGAAGTTACAAGATGGTGTCAATGGTGCACACCAAGTATCATGTGGCTTCCCCCACAAACCATCAAAAATATAGCCAAAATCAAGGCTACAAGTAGCTGCAAGTACATCATCATACAATATGCAAGAAGAGATAACTCTTCTTGTTACATCATGCTGCTCAAATAATGAAAAGAAGTATAAAACAAAATATGAAATGATACCTCCACCATCATGTACTTGAGATCTTGAGCTGAAATGGCTCAACTGGAAATTCTCCCTCATCTCCAAAGAGTAGGGAAGTGGCTGTGATCTCCTCTTCATTACCATCCAGGCTTTGCATCTCTCCATATGCTGATATATGTCATGCTGAATGCCCTCCCAAGTGAACTCCTCCATCAAATGGAAATATACATCAAAGTGCATATAAGAGAAGTCCTCGTGTGCTGCATGTAGCAGCTTCTCCTTGAGACTAGAAGATCTAGTCAAGAAGATCCTGCCATAGGAATAGATGACCATATCATCCACCATGTATCTATCATCTCCATCAGGGTAATCAAGAATCATGCATGCAACAAGATCCTTGGAGTACTCTACCAAGAGCTGAGAACTCCAATAAGGATCAATCCTCCTAAGAGAGAGCGCTGGTGATCTGGCATGTGAAGCTCTTCTCATGCAACTGCCTTCTACCTTGAAATACCTCATGCCAAAGTTCTCCTCCAAACTCTTCACCTCCCTAAAGTCTAAGAGTGGTGAATCCAAAGACAAGATGTCTTCTATCAACTCTAGATCAGGTGGCCTCCCAGGTGGAATGCCTCCATGTAGTGAGACATCAATGTCAAGAGTCGATTGCTCATGTGGTTGGGCAACCTTGCCCCTACCCTTACAATGAAAATCATTTTGCCTCTTTCTTGCACTGGCTCTCTGAAATAGAGAAGGGTGTGTACCTCTCATCAAATGATGTTGCTCTTCCTCCCTTCCTCCTCCTTCCAGCTACAATGCTGCACAGTCATGTTGCTCACTGACTGTGCTTGGACCTCCATGTATGAGATCCTAGGGAACTTCTTGCAAAGGCACAAGAATCCCTCCTATTGGAGCATGTGCTCCTCCTTCCTCTGCATGAGGCACTAGATGTGCTCTAGATGTGACAGTGTTGTTTCCCTCATCTTCCTCAATGTGTATGGGCAACATCTCAACAGTTGGATCCTCCTGTGAAAAGGATATCCCCATGCCCTCTTGTTTCCTGAAGTGGAGTTTCCTCCATTGCATGCAAGGGTTCTATTTTATCAAATTTTCCTTGCTCATGAGTCTTAGGAAGTTTTGCACCAAACCTCTCCACCAATGTTTCTATGAATCTTGCATAAGAGGAAGTGTTTGAATTATTTAGAGAACAAGATTCAAATATCCACCATGCATGAGCCTTACCTCTGAAATGCAGCGCTGCAACTCTGTTGGCTTCATCTCTGGAAATATGGTGCAGCTGCAAATAGGAGTCTAACTCTTTCACCCAAGCCCCAGCTGAACATGTGGGTGATCCGACAAAAGTAGATAGAATAAATCTACCTACATCCTGCTGGTTGCTCTTATCCACCTATATCTTGCAAAACTCTTGGAAATCAGTATGATCTCTAAACCTCTCAGTTTGAGATTCATACTCCTGCAACAAATCACTAAAATTTCTCCTCTTATGAATTTTTCCTCCTCCCATCCATCTCAATATAGATCTGGGAACTTGACTCCGTTGTGCATCATGGAGTGTAGCTGCATGCTCATACTCACCATGTGCAAATCTAGATTCAGCTCTAGATTCAACCTCCTTTGGAGATCCCATCTCCAATCTCAACTTCTTCAGCTCTCCTTGAAAACTCTGCATAGATTTTGGAAGAAGCTTTGTAAGCTTGTCTTCCTTCATTTCTTCACATACTAAATATTTTTGGCTTCTGTCCATCTCTCCTTCCTCTGATAGTTGGATCTCACAGGCTGAGCCAGAGATCATGCTTTGATACCACTGTAATATTCCAAATTCGAAACAGCTCATGAATCATGCACTAAAAATGCATTTCTAACAAAATATGCAATAAAGCAGTGAAATTATCACTTGGATCCTATAGATACATCCATATAGCATCTAAATACAAGAGGAGATAAGAAAGAAATGGAACTAGGTTGGTTAAATAGACCTCCCACACTAGTGTAGCAAAAAATGACTAAAAACCCCAAAATTTCATTTTACCGGAGTTGCTGCATAAAGTGACTGCGCAGTATTATGAGGGTTTTAACTTAGAAAATAAGAAGAAAAATATATCTACTCATATATTAATCAAATATGCATTAATAACTGAGATCTAGTCTCCTTATACAAAATACAAGATAACCTAGCAAGGGTTTCTTGTCAAACACTCCGCATACAAAATGTGATATTCAGTAATTTACTAAATAACCACTGCAAAAATAAAGAAAATGAGTGTAAAATGCTGTAAAGATGTCTGATCTGATGTATATCCCTCAAAGGCTTCCTTCCATGAAAGTATGAACCTCTCAATCACAAGGAAACACTGCAACGGAGCCACCAAACCATGCACTGAGCACTGCCTCCAAAATAACGCATTCCCTAGCTGGAACAGTGCTGGGAATGTATGGGAAATGTGTGGTATGATACCACAGATCTGAAATCAGCTCTGGAGCTCTCCAAACAGATCCCTCAAGTGAAGGAAACCTTCCTCCAATGAGAAACTAACTCAGAAGCCTGGATTCCAATCCCTTCCACTACTGCACCCAGCAACATTGCACAATCTCTGGAAAAACTGCGTTGATGAAGATGGTTGGAGCTTGGAATAGAAACCTGATGTGGAATGATGAATACAAACTCTCCAATGAGACTCCTCAAAGGAAGAGTTGTGATTCCTCGGGAACACCCGGTGCTAAACAGCACTGCTACTCTGCTAAACAACAAGAGAGAGAAAAAGTTTGAGCAGACATGAATAATAATCTAAGACATGAAGAATAATGCTGCCATCCTCTTCCTTATATAAAATATGAGTTTTCTTGCCCTTGGCCCCACTCAATTAGGTCATCTCTATCCAAAGATACATCTCCCTCCAAAACTGCATTATCCCTCCTTGGATTCCTCCTCCACTAAAACTGTGTTGTTGACTTAGTCAAAGCAGCTTGATTTTATCCCTGTTCACACATGGAGGTGTTTTATTAGGCTTGAAAGAGTGTCCCTTTTCATATTTGGAGTATTTTATTCCTCCTTAGGAGACTTATGGGCTTTTCTTCCCATTTATTCACTAGCTAGAGCTGCTGCTAACTCTAATGTTCCATTTAGCTTGAAGGCTAAAAATTTGGAACATTACATAAAGTATGTCAAGAGGGAAAGATGATGTTTTTAAAAAGGGAAAACTGGGTGTAACAACCACCATAGAAGTGGTTTTCAACTGTTACAAATTGTCTGACTGCACCCCGAAAAGAGGATTTCACAATCAAAATTTTATTGTTATTATTATTATTATTATTATTATTTATTTTTATTTTTAAATAGGTGTAATAACCGCCAAAAGAGTGGTTTTTAGCTGCTACACTTTTTGGAATTTAAAATTTCAGGCTACACAAGGGAGCATTCTCCTGCTACTGTAACATAAAGATTAGAATCCGCGACAATATTAAAAAATGATTCCTTCAAAGCAGGTTGATGATATAACCTCAGACTGTTCCCATTAACTAGTAATGGTGTCTTGGCATTGTCAATGGTAACCAATTGTACAGTCCCATTTTCAAAGACCGTGTCTACTTCGTAAGGACCTATCCATCTAGTGCAGAGCTTGCCTTTGAAATCCTTGAATCTTGAATCGTACAAAGAGCCTAATCTCATTTCTGAAATTTCTTCTTCTTAATGAACCTGGTATGCCATCTAGTTCTTTTCTGCTGAATGATCTCTGTCTGCTGAATGGCAACCAACCATCTCTCTTCCAACTCATTGATCTAGTTCAATATTTTGTCTTTGCAATGTGCTTAAATCCAGATTGACCTGCAATGTTGTTCTTAATGTCTGTATTTTGAACTCTATGGGGAATAAAGGTTTCTTACCATACACCAATTCCTATGGTGAGAAGCCTGTAGTATTCCTCCATGTTGTTATGTAAGCCCACAACACCTCTGGAAGTTTTTCGGCCCAATTTCTTTGGTGGTTGGCTATTGTCTTTGTTAAGATTCCCTCAATTACTTTATTGGTGCTTTCCACTTGACCATTTTCTTGTGGGTGATAAGGTGAAGTGATCCTATGATGAATTCCATACTTATCAGCAAGTTTCTGGATCAAATGAGATGTAAATGGAAGCCCCCCGTTTGTCACGATATCCATAGGTATTTTGAAGCGAACCAAAATATCTTCGAACAGGAAGTCTGAAATAACCTGCTTTGTAGCTCTAGTTAGTACCTTTGCTTCGACCCACTTTGTAACATATTCAGTGCAGACCAATACATATGATATTTTTTGTGATGAAGGATTAATTAGCCCTAAAAAATCCAGGGCCCATTTCTCAAATGGCTCTATCACTATCTAAGACTATAACAACATCTCATTTGATTTCAGAGGTTTGCCCATCCTTTGGCAGCTATCACATCCCTTCACAAACATCTTGGCATCCTGGAATATAGTTGGCCAGTAGTACCCTATTGAGAGTACTTTATACCTTGTCCTCTTGTCCGCAAGGTGCCCTCCACAGGGTTCCTCATGACAATATTTAAAGATATCAAAAACCTCATCTTCTCTAACACAATTTCGAATCTGAAAGTCTAGTCCAGTGTGATAGAGATTTCCCTCTATCGAGGAGTAAGTAGCACTCTGTTGTATAATCTTCCTCTTTTCTTTGGAAGATAAATGTTGTGGGAATTTTCCTACAGCAAGGTAGTTGGCTATATATCCATACCATGGTGAGTAAGTAGATATGGAAAAAATATGTTCATGTGGAAAATAATCCTCAGTAGGAGTGCAGTTATCACCTATAGTTAACCTAGAAAGAAAATCAGCAACCACATTATCCTTTCCAGGTTTATCTAAAATAGTGATATCAAATTCCTGTAACAACATGTAACTCTACCATTGGTAACAGGTTATTCATTAAAATCCAAATTGCAGCATGGTTAGTGTGTACAAATAATTGATACTCGATGATGTAGTGCCAAAATTTGTTGATAACATGCACTACTGCTAGGAATTCCTTCTCATTCACTAAATAGTTGAGCTTATCTGGAGTTAAATTCTTGCTGATGTAATAAATGGCATAAGGTTTATTTTCCTCCAACTACCCCAAACAACACCCACAGCTATGTCAGATGCATCTGTAGCAATATGGAATGGTAGTCTACTGTTTGGTCCTTGCATTACAGGTGCTGTTTTTACACAGTTATTTAACTTCAAAAATGCTTGCTCACACTTCCATGTCCACACAAATTCCACATCTTTCATGAGAAAAAAAAATGGAAATGAAATCTTTGAAATTTTTTCTATAAATCTCTTGTATTACCCTGTATGTCCCATAAAGCTACGTACCAATTTTTGAGTTCTAGGAGTTGGGATTCTCGAGATTGCCTCAATTTTTGCAGGGTCTACATTGATTCCATCTGCCAAAATGAAATGTCCCAACACAATCCCCTCGATCATCATTATGTGGCACTTCTCCATGCTCAAAGAAACATTATTTTGTTCACAACATTCCAATACCTTTTTTGTATTAACTAATTCCATTTCAGAGGCATCCCCATAGGGTGTAAATTCATACATGAAAATTTTGAGGCAATCATTCAAGAGATCCGAGAAGATACCCAATATTTCCCTTTGAAAATTTGTTGCACATTGCACAGGTCAAAAGGAAGGACTCTGTATGCAAAGGTACCCCATGGGCAGGTAAAGGTTGTCTTGTCTTGGTCTTCTAGGGAGATATGTATTTGATTATAGCCACTGAACCCGTCCAGGAATGAAATTTGTTTCTTCCCAGAGAGAGTATCTAGAACCTATTCAATGAATGGTAAATGGAAATGGTCCTTTTGGGTGGCCTTGTTAAGTTCTCTATAGTCTACACAGATTCTCCACTTGCCATTCTTTTTCGGAACAATGACAAGAGGAGATACCCACTGGCTATCAGAAATGGGATAGACGAAATTATCATTAAGGAAATTTTGTAAAAACTCTTTCACTATCTCCTTAAGTATGGGATTCATTCGGAGCTACAGTTGTCTAACTGGTTTCCATCCCTCCTTAAGGTAAATGTAGTGAGTGCATTGGCCAGGGTGGATTCCTTTCATATCAGTATAGTCCCATGCAAATTCATTTTTATATTTTTTTAACAGTTGTATCAACAATATATTATGTTCAACGGTTATTTTCAACGGTCAAGTTAGGATTAATGTTTAAATATTTCCTTGGCTCAAGTTCAACAAGGCTGATGTTAGTATGCAGAGTAGTTTTTGAATGTTCAATATTTATGTCATCTACCTCATCTTCTTCCCATAGATCTCTAATAGAGGAAACAGAGAGTGAATTGCTAATAAAACCATTAATAATGTCAACCTCTATTTCATCGTTAAAGTATTATGCTTTTCCAAGTGTGAGGAAAGGTAGGGAAAAATTAGATTCAGGTTCAAATTTGTTCCACCAGAGACTATTCAAATCCATATGTGGTTTTTCTGGGGGGTAAAGGTTTAGGTTCTTAGTGGCCTGCCCATATGAGATCACCATAGATCCAGATCTACATTCGATATATGAATCTGCAGTGGCTAGCCACAATCTTCCCAAGATTAAAGGATGACACCCTAGTTTGGATTTAGTTTGTAAAATGAGAAAATCAGCTGGGTAATCCCAAGAAGCTACAGTGATCGCCACATATTCTAGCATTCCCTCGGGCTTGACACGGGATCTATCTACCAATTCAAGCATTGTAGGTGTAGGTATAAGTCCATGAAGTCCTTGGGAGATAAAAATATATTTGGTCATTACATTAATGATTGCCCCTAAATCAATCAGAGTGTTAGTTATGGTTTGGTCATCAATATGGATAGTCATTGTAGGATTCCCTGGGTCATTATATTTAGTCAACAAAGGCTGATCAATCATTAGTTTAGATATTTTTCCCATAACATGGATAGTAGCAGGGTCTTTCGGTTTCCTTCCAGAATTTTTGACACACATATCTTTCACTGTTTTGGCATAGATAGGTACTTACCTAAGAGCTTTTAACAGTGGAATCCACGCATACAAATTTTGTAATTCCTTGAGGAACTCAGATTTAGTTTGTGAGGCTGGCCTGATTTCAATTAATCGTTGAGGGTATGGAGGATCCTGAACCCTAAGAGTTGATTCATTTGTCAAATATGTATCAGCCCTACTTGGGTTGGGTGATGTAGAAACAACAGGCTTTCCTGAGCTGGATGCTACAGGTGTAACAACAGGTTCTATATCAGTTGTTTCAGAATTGACTATTTCCTTTCTAGGTGACTCACATTATCCCTCTGTAATGATGGGAGTATATTCTTGTCTGATTAATTTTCTCGATTGAAGCTAAACCTCATTAAGCCCAATAGGAGTGATAAGATAAGTCTGGAAAGTAACCGAGGCGTCTATGCTCTAATTTTCCTTATTATTCAGATTGGGGTTACGTTGCACAGGTAATTGGGGTCGGACAGGAGGTGCAGGAGTTTGAAGAGGAGGTAGTTGTAGTGCAAGGGGACAATGGACCTTGGACATTACCTCTCCAATTCTAACTCCAAGGATGAGATTGCAATGGAGGATATTGCATTGGTGGAGGGGAAGGACACTAGTTCCATGGTGAAGGAATTATGTATCCAAACTGAACTTTTCCCCTTGACCAATCCTCTTAGACTCCACAGACATAGCTTCATTATTTCTTCAAGTGGTTCTTGTGATATGTCTCCTATTCCCAAAAGATTCAAATGATCCAGAAAATCATCTCTTATACCTCTTAGGAATATATGTTTCAGGATTTCTGGGGCTAGGTTAACAAACTTAGAAATTTTTAAATTATAATGGAATCGTTCCATGTAGTCTTCTAAGCTCTCCTCCTCCTCCTGTGTAAGTATGAAGATCTCTTCCTTCAAATCCATGGTTCGATAGTAATCCTGAAACTTAAAGACGAAGGCCTCCCTCATGTCATTCCATGTTCATATCATGCCAACACCCAATCTCATGAACCATCTTAATGTTTCTCCTTTCAAAGTAGCAAGAAAAAATTTCAGCTTTTGGGCATCTGAATTGTAGTCATAACTCCTACACAGCACATTGAACTCGAACATAAGGGTATCAAGATCTTCAACAGTCATCCCTTGAAAGGATGGTAGAGATGATAAAGGAATATTTTTCATAGGAGCTTCATCCCGTGTCACCAATATCTAGAATTCAAAAGTAACGGTACCATATATCTTAACATTTGTTGAGAAACCAGCTCCAAAAAGAGAAGAAAAGAGATATCAATGCCTTAGAAATAAGCCACTTCGAGGGGGAAAACTCCAATACATTACATGAATGAAAAATTCTTGAATGATACAAATTACAAAACCTCCTTTCTATATATAGGAGTCCATGGGACCACAATGTAATCCTAGTGGGCCACAATGTAATCCCAGCTGACCTAACAATAATAATTTAAGGGCACAATAAAAACAATATGGGCGTTACAAGGGTACAATAATAACAATAAGGGGGTTACACTAAAAATAATAAGGGACTATACTAGTAATATAGGGACCTAACATGCCCCTCCCCTTCCAAAATTTTTGTCCTCAACGCTTGAGTAGCTCTGGGTGCTTATGTATAAAATTCTCATCCTCCCATGTAGAATCTTCAGTGGGTAAATTCTTCCACTTGATGAGATACTCTGAAATTGATCGATTTCGTAGCTGTCGAGTCCTTCTTTCCGTGACCTCTTCAGGTTCCAATATTATTTTTCCTTCCTCATCAAGTTCGGGCAATATTGTTTAAACTGGAATATTTTCACCTATAACCTTCTTTAAGCATGAAACATGGAAAATTGGATGCACTCATGAAGAAGCAGGAAGCTCCAATTTGTATGCCATAGTTCCAATCTTTTGCAACACCTTGTAAGGACCATAGTACCTTTGCGATAATTTATTATCCTTCTTAGCTTGCTTGAGAGACATTTTTTTGTATGGTTGTAGCTGTAAAAATACCCAGTCTCCTACATCAAAACTTCTCTCGCTGCGATGTTGATCTGCTTGTTGTTTCATTCGATTTTGTGCCAAATTCAAGTTATCCTTTAAGAGTTGGAGAACTTCTTGTTGATGCTCGATCTGATCTTCCACTGCTTGAACCTTCAAATTTTCTCTTAAAGATGATGTGATGGACGGTGGATGGTATCCATAAAGTGCCATAAATGGGGTCATTTTTGCTGCATTATGGAAGGAAGTGTGATACCACCATTCAACGAGAGGTAACCACTTGACCCATTGTGTTTGTTTATCAGATACAAAACAATGAAGATATCCTTCCAAACATTTATTTACTATCTCAATTTGACCATCGGATTAAGGATGATAAGATGAGCTATGAGCTAATTGAGTACCCAAACAAAAAAATAACTCCGTCCAAAAATTTCCAGTAAAAATGGGATCTCTGTCGCTCACAATAACCTGTGGGTTTCCATGTAAATTTTGAATTGTTTCCATAAATGTAGTAGCAACTGTACTAGCTTTAAATGGATGAGATAATACACAAAAGTATGCATACTTGGTAAGTCTATCAACTACCACCATGATGACACTCTTTCCTTCAGACTTAGGTAAACCTGTGATAAAATCCATTGACATCTCCTCCCAACATTGGCTTGGAATGGATAAAGGTTGTAGAAGACTCGTGGTCTTAATTGTCTCAACTTTATTCTGCTGGAAAACCAAACATTCTGCCACAAACTTTTGAATATCAGATTTAAGGCCATCCCAAAAAAATTCTTTCTTCACCCCATGGTAAGTTTTTAAAAATCCTGAGTGTCCTCCTAAAGGAGAAGTGTGCAATTCCAAAAGAATCTTTTGTTTTATTTGGGAATTCTTACAAAGATAAAAGCGATCTTTGTACCATAAGGAATCATTTTTCCAACTAAATGTATCAGATGTACTAGGATCTTATTGCAACTTTTGAATGAGTGTCCACACTTCTTCATCCTTCTTCCATTCATCCCTTGCTTCGGTTATCCAATCTGGTTGGATAATATAAATGGCATAAAACAATGCTTCCACCTCTTCATTCTTTCTTGAGAGTGCATCTGCAACAACATTTAGCTTCCATTTTTTGTAGATTATTTCAAAGTCATAACCCAACATCTTTGTGAACCATTTTTGCTGCTCTTCTGAAGATAGTCTTTGTTCCAAAAAGTGTTTAAGACTATCATGATCAGTTTTTACCTTGAAGTGTCTTCCCATTAGGTAAGTTCTCCATTTCTTTAGTGCATGCAGTATTGCTAACATTTCCTTCTCATAAATAGGTTTCTGTAAATACTTTCCTTTGATTGGACGACTTTCAAAAGCAATGGGTCTTCCTTCTTACATTAAAACAACACCAATTCCATTTCTTGAGGCATCACATTCCACAATAAAGGTTTTTGTGAAGTCTGGTGTAACTAAGACTGGTGCTAGGCACATTGCCTCTTAAAGATGTTCAAAGGCCTTAGTTGCTTCAGGAGTCCATGAAAATGCATCTTTCTTCAATAATGTTGTTAGAGGTGCTGCTATTCTCCCATAATTCTTAACAAACTTTCGACAATACCCTGTTAACCCGAGAAATCCTCGCAACTTCTTTATGGTTGTGGGGACTTTCCATTCCTTAATGGCTTTAATTTTGTTAGGTTCTACCTTAACACCCTCGTGAGATAAAATATGACCCAGATATTCCACCTCTTCTACTCCAAACAAACATTTCGATGTTTTTGCATATAATTGTTTCTCCTGCAATAGTTTGAGCACCCTGTCAACATGTTGAACATGATCCTTCCAAGACCTATTGTAGATTAGTATATCATCAAAAAATACTAGCACAAATTTTCTAAGGAAGGGTTTGAAAATGGAATTTATCAACCCTTGAAATGTAGAAGGTGCATTGGTAAGGCCAAAAGGCATGACCAAAAATTCATAATGACCCTCATGAGTTCGAAATGCTATTTTGGGAATATCTTCAGTCTTCATTCTAATTTGATGATATCCTGAGCGAAGATCCAACTTGGTAAAATAAATTGCTCCATGTAATTCATCCAATAATTCATCAATCACAGGAATGGGAAATTTATCTTTAATTGTGAGCTTATTGATCTCCCTATAATCTGGACACATATTCCATGATCCATCCTTGTTGTGTACCAATACTACAGGAGCAGAGAAAGAACTTTGACTAGGTTGAATTATACCAGCCTCTAACATTTCTGCAATCATACGTTCAATTTCTCTCTTTTGGACATAAGGATATCTATAAGGCCTGATGTTTGGAGGAAAAATTATGGGAATCAAATGAATAGCATGATCATGATCACGAATAGGTGGGAGTCCTTTGGGAGTTTCAAACACCTTGGAATGATTGTCCAAGAATTTTTGGAGATTTGCAGAAATAGATGATTTTGATGTTGGACCTTCTAGTGAGCATAATTTTGCAATTACGCCTTGTTTTTCTTTCTTTCGAAGCTTTGTCATGACATTAGAGATTATTATCTTTCCCGGCTTCCCTGAAATACCCTGTAATTCAACTTCCTTACCTTCTGAAAAAATTTCAAGAAAAGTTCTTGAAAATTAAAAGCTACCGTCCCCAAAGATTGTAACCATTGTACTCCTACTACCACATCAGCACCTCCCATAGGAATCAAAAGCACTGGACTATTCAATACATATTCCCCCATGGTTAGCTTGATATTATGACATTTTCTAGAGAAATTTATAGTTCCTCCATTTGCAACCATCACTTGACATTCTGGTGTTGGGTATAGGAAACAATTCAATTCCTTGGCTACCTTAAAATGAATAAAATTATGCGTACTACCTGAATCAATCAACACTATTACCTTTTGTTGAGATTGCAACAAGATGATGAGCTTAGTGAAAAGAGTCGCCTTCACTAAGTGGGCCCGCAGGCTATTTTTGGCGCAAGTCTATTTTTAGACATGTCGATCATATTCTATGAGTTGCAGGATGTTATTTGTGGATGGTTGGTCAAGTTGGAAAAATATATGGACCTCTATTTTTAGACATATTGGGCGGAATCTATTTTTATATTTATAGTCTAAAAATGGATATGTCGAATATTATTAGCTCTTAATAATATTTGGACTATAAACATTATCTTATTCTCTTGGAGCACTTCAGTTAAGTGCAAAAATGTGGCACAGGATCTGAAAAAAGTAATTACGCTATTCCTGAGGGTTAAGTGGAGCTATTGCATGGATACTTAAGTTAGAACTCATGTGACAGATTTTGGTGGAGTTATTGAGGTAGTTGGTGGAGTTGTGTTCAGTTTAACTTAGTTAAACATAGTTGAGCTAGTTGTATCTAGTCTAACTGATTGATACAATAGTGAGAGTGGTGTGAATTAATTATTAATTAATTCACTAATTATTAACTCATTAATCAAATAAAGAATACATCAGTTAACTACAGTGCATGGACAGTTTCAATGGATACCAATGAAGAGGTAGGTGAAAGAGCAGTGTGACTATCAGTTCTAACTATAGTGTTGCATGATTTGCAACACACTGTGGTTGGAGATGCCAATGAGGATTGTGTGAGCAAGGCTGGACCAATTCGATTTCATTCAGAGCCATTCTTCAGTAGTGATTGCGCAGTAGAGGCAGGCTAGCAGGTGGCAGAGATCGGTGCATGGGATTTGCTAGATCGCACCTGATTAGTGTATAGCAATTGGAGATTGTATTGAGAGCTTGTGAGGAGCTTTGTATGATGATTGTTACATGATCTCTATGACATATAATATACATATATTTGGGGGTTTTCAGCTTTAAGCTTTCCCATAAATTATTGTGTTCATATGCGTGAATTTTTATGGTTTTAATGTATGCATGCAATTGATTTTATTTCTGCAAGTAATGATCAATAGTAGAAGAGATTATGTATTGTGCATGAAGTCAAATAGTGTGTGATCAGGAGAATATCGGATGTATAACATATCAGTTATATAATTTATACATGGTATCAGAGCTATATTGATCATTGGAGCAATTGCAAAACATTGAAGCGTTGAGTTTTGTGCTGGTGGAATTCGAATTTGCAGCTGTGTTTTCTTGGTGGCGAAGTTGAGATGTCTTTCAATGGATTGAAATTGGAGTATTCCCTTGAGGGCAGCTCAAATTATATTGCATGGAAGGACAGGATGGAGGCAGTGCTGGAGGATAATGGGTTGAAGGAGTTCATAGATGCAAAAATTCCAAAACCTGCTTCTAGTGATGCTGCCGCACTTGACGCATGGCAAAAGAAGACAAAAAAGTGTTGAAGGATTCTGTTGGAAGGTGTGAAGGATCACATAGTGTCCAGCCTTCATGGTAAAGCTTCTCCATTCTTGATGTGGAAAGCTTTGAAAGATTTTTTCCAAAGCAAGAGCGACCAGAGGAAGTTGGCGCTCAAGGATAAACTCAATAACATAAAAATGGAGAAAGGCGACAGTATACCCAAGTAACTCATGAAGTTTTTCCAGTGCAGGGATGAGCTGGGAAGTGTGGGGGTTACTGTAGATGACGAGGACTTGGTGAGCTTGGCTCTCCTTGGGCTTCCAAATAGTTGGCATTCCTATCAGGACTCTGTCAATGGTCGGGAGAAATTGCCAGGATGGGAGCGACTTTGGTCAAATCTTGTGCAAGAGGAGATAAGGCGGAGTACCAGGGATGGATCTTCATTGAAGAATGCAGATGATTAAAATTTCCCTTTGGCTGCCAAAGCAAGGAAGGGGAAGAGCAAGAAGAATGCTTCTCAATCTGGTGCGAAAGGAAAGAAGCAGGACATGTCCAAGGTGAAGTGCTTTCACTGTCACCAACACGAACATTATGCCACTAATTGTCCACAGAAGAAGAAAAATAAGCAGGTTGCTGGATCTGTAGCTGGAGAGGCCTTAGCCTCATAGCTTGAGTTGGATTTTTCACTAATCTCATGCTTGGTCTCAAGTATGATGGGTTCAGTGTGGTTTTTTGACAATGGTGCGTCTTTCCACATGACCGGAGACAAATATTTGTTTACTGATCTGGATGAGAAAGATCTTGGAGTGCATATCGAGATGGGCGATGATGGTAGATACAGTGCGACCGATATCAGAACCATTTCCTTTGAGAGGGAGTCTGGTAAACCCTTCGTATTGAAGGAAGTCATACATTTTCTAGGATTGAAGAAGAATCTTATCTCTGTGGTGATGTTGGAAGACAAGGGATATGATGTTGTCTTTAGCGAGGGAAAGGCTTTCCTGCACAGTAAGGCAACTGGTGAAACTCGGAGGATAGGGGTTCGAGTTAAGAACCTTTATCAATTGCAAGTAGATGGTTGCGCAACAATGGCAGGCAAGGCAGAAGGAGTGGTGAGCCGGGATGAGGGGTAGCTATGGCACAGGAGATTGGGCCATCTTCACCATGGTGCTTCAAAAATTTTGCAGCAAATTTCTACCGGGATTCCAAAAGATACACTTCGCAGTCAGATCAGTGCAAGGGATGTACTTTGGGAAAATTTGTGAAAGCCACCTTTCATGAGAAGGATAGTTGCACCACAGCGATCCTTGAGAGAATTCACACAGACGTGTGTGGAACTTTCTCAGTAGCTTCAACAGCAAATCACAGGTATTATGTGATCTTTGTTGATGAATTTTCTCAGAAGTGCTTGATCTTCTTCATGCAGAAGAAGAGCGAGACATTCTCTAAGTTCTGTGAGTTTAAGGCACTGGTGGAAAAAGAGTCAGGGAAGCAGGTGAAGGCTCTTAGGAGCGACAATGGTGGTGAATTCATCTATGGTGAATTCAAGGAATTTTGCAGTGCAGAAGGAATTCGAAGAGAGCTCATAGTGCCTCATAACCCACAACAGAATGGGGTCACTGAGTGAAAGAACAGAACGATTGTGGGTGCTGCATGGGCGATGTTGCATGATCAGGGCCTTCCCATACACTTGTGGGCTGAGGCATGCAATACTGCGGTTTATGTGCAAAACTGTTGTCCTCACAGGATACTTGGCATGAGTACACTGGAGGAGGCATTTTCTAGTAAGAGGCCTGATATTTCTCATTTGAATATTTTCGGCTCACCTGTTTACATTCATGTGACGAAGGATGCCAGGAAGAAGCTGGAGCCGACCGCAGAGGTTGGGATATTTTTGGGGTACATTGATACACCCCAAAAATATCGTGTGTATTTTCCAGATAGTCGGAATACTGTTGTGCGACGGGATATCAAATTTCATGAGGAGAAAGCTATGAAGTGTTCGCTTGAGAGGGAGCCACACTTGCATGCAGATGAGGAGATATTAGTTCCTAAGGATGAGCCTTAGGATGTGGATCAGCCACAAGAGGAGGTTCATGGAGTGGAAGAAACCACTCATGCAGCGCCAACCATCAGAGGGCGGAAGGGCACTATAGAAGCTGAGTGATTGAATCAGGATGCAGAGAATATTGTAGGAGCACCTACATCACAGCGTAGACAAAGACAGTCACTTGACCAGTATAGTGGATACATGGCTCTTATGAGCAATTGTATCGTGACAGAGCCATCCTCTTTCGAGGAAGCTGTGGAGGACCCTGCATGGGTAGATGCCATGGTGGAAGAGTATGATTCGATTGTCATAAACAGTGCATGGGAGATTGTCCCAAGGCCGGAAGGGAAATTAGTGGTAGGTTCGAGATGGATCTACAAAGTGAAGCAAGCAGCTGATGGGAGTTTGGATAAGTACAAGTCAATATTTGTTGCCCGAGGCTTCTCACAGATTGAGGGGATCGATTATGAGGAAAACTTTGCACCTGTTGCAAGGTATTCTTCCATATGGACGATTCTTTCTCTCTCAGTGCAGATGGGGTGGAACATTCATCAGATGGATGTGAAGATTGTGTTCCTCAATGGAGTGATTGAGGAGGAGGTGTACATAGAACATCCTGAAGGTTTCGAGATCTTTAGCAGCGAATCGCATGTGTGCAGGCTCAAAAGAGCGTTGTATGGGTTGAAACAAGCACCTCATGCTTGGTGCACACGGATAGATAGTTATTTCACCATAATTGGATTCTCCAAGACTGAGGCGGATCCGAACCTATACCAGATTGTGGTTGAGGGTAAGCTGCTGATCATTGTACTTTATGTAGATTATTTGATTCTGACAGGTGATGAACTGTTGATACACTCATGCAAGGCTGATCTTGCAAAGGAGTTTGAGATGAAGGACTTGGGCCTCCTTCATTATTTCCTGGGATTGGAAATTTGGCAGCGCGGTGATGGATTTTTTGTGTCTCAAGGAAAGTATGCCCAGGAGATACTGGAGAAGTTCAACATGCATGGTTTCAAGCCTATTGACACTCCTCTTCCTAGTGGATCGTGGAAAGAGGATGCTACATCGGCAGAGGTAGTGGATGCCATTGTTTACCGACAGTTGCTGGGGTCGCTTATGTATCTAGTCAATACATGACACGACATATGCTACGTTGTTAACCGGCTTTCACAAGCTATGGTTAAGCCTACCAAGCTCTTTTGGAAGGCGGGCAAGCATGTTTTGAGATATCCTAGAAGCACATCGAGATATGGATTATGGTACGGATAGTCGGATGAGGTGAAGGCGTGGCTTCATGGATTCGGTTGGGCGGGGAGCCCAATGGACGAAAGAGCACATACGGGAGGGATTATCGGTATCGGGTCGACGGCAATTTCTTGGTACAAGCGAGAGGCAGTCTATGGCACTCGGTCGGCGGAGGGTGATTACTTAAGGAGAGTTTGGGCATGCGGTATATGGATGAGGAAGATCCTGGTCGGGTTGTTCGGTTCACACTTAGATCCTACTGTGATATATTGTGATAATCAGAGTTGCATCAAACTCTCAGTTAATCCAGTATTTCATGATAGATCTAAACACATTGACAGCCGGTATCATCATATCATAGATTGTGTCTAGCAGAAGATCATGTTACTTTCTTACATTCCTACAGAGGATCAAGATGCTGATATCTTGACGAAGGCACTCACCAGGAGCAAATTCGAATACCACAGGGGCAGGATTGGGGTGGCAGATAATCCCTATCTTGTTGAGAGGGAGTGTTGAGATTGCAACAAGATGATGAGCTTAGTGAAAAGAGTCGCCTTCACTAAGTGGGCCCACAGGCTATTTTTGGTGCAAGTATATTTTTAGACATGTCGATCATATTCTATTTGTGGATGGTTGGTCAAGTTGGAAAAATAGATGGACTTCTATTTTTAGACATATTGGGCGGAACCTATTTTTAGATTGCCAGTCTAAAAATAGAAATGTCAAATATTATTAGCTCTTAATAATATTTGGACTATAAACATTATCTTATTCTCTTGGAGCACTTCAGTTAAGTGCACAGATGTGGCACAGGAGCTGACAGAAGGAATTACACTATTCCTGAGGATTAAGTGGAGCTATTGCATGGATACGTCAGTTATAACTCATGTGACATAGTTTGGTGGAGTTATTGAGGTAGTTGGTGGAGTTGTGTTCAGTTTAACTTAGTTAAACATAGTTGAGATAGTTGTATCTAGTCTAACTGATTGATACAGTAGTGAGAGTGGTGTGAATTAATTGTTAATTAATTCACTAATTATTAACTCATTAATCAACTAAAGAATACATCAGTTAACTACAGTGCATGGACAGTTTCAGTGGAGACCAGTGAAGAGGTAGGTGAAAGAGCAGTGTGACTATTAGTTGTGACTATAGTGTTGCATGATTTGCAACACACAGTGGTTGGAGATGCCAATGAGGATTGTGTGAGCAAGGCTGGACCAATTCGAGTTCGTTCAGATCCATTCTTCATCAGTGATTGCGTAGTAGAGGCAGGCTAGTAGGTGGCAGAGATTGGTGCATGGGATTTACTAGATCGGACCTGATTAGTGTGTAGAAATTGGAGATTGTATTGAGAGCTTGTGAGGAGCTTTGTATCATGATTGTTACATGATCTCTATGACATATAATATATAGATAGTTGGGGGTTTTCAACTTTAAGCTTTCCCATAAATTACTGTGTTCATATGTGTGAATTTTTATGGTTTTAATGTGTGCATGAAATTGATTTTATTTCCGCAAGTAATGATCAATAGTAGAAGAGATTCTGTATTGTGCATGAAGTCAAATAGTGTGTGATCAGGAGAATATCGAATGTATAACATATCAGTTATATAATTTCTACACCTTTTTCTTCTTGATATGTCCTTCTATCTTAAGAGTTTGAGGAGTGGTAATTCCTGCCAATGCATTACATGATATGGTCGGACTCATTTCTTCCTCTTCTAGGGTTGGTTCCTGGTGTATACCCTCTTCTTTTGAAAATTCTTGGTCATTTTCTTCTTCCTCTTCACAATCTTTGTAAAATAATTTCTTCTCAGCACACTTATGACCTTTAGTGTATTTTCTATCACAACTGTAACAAAGCCCTTTTGCTCTTTTGTCTTCCAATTGTTGTGGTCTCAACCTTGTAGGTTGTGGAAATCTAGGAGTAGCAACACTTCCCTCTTTATAGAAGTGAGTGGTAGGCTTCCTTGTCGCCATAATTTTACATTCAATTTTTCTTGCCAACCTGAATTCCTTCTCCAATGAATCAGGTTCCAAAACACGAACTTCATGTTGGATGTTATCCTTTATAGTACCTATAAAGAGATCAATCCTGTGTTCCTCTGAAATATCAGTTACCTTTATATTCAATTTTTGGAAGTCCTCAATGTGCTCCCCTATTGAACACTTTTGTTTGAGATTTATCAATTGGTTAAAGAAGATGTTGCTCTTTGTATCTTCATAATGTGCTATCATTTCCTCCGTAAAAATTGACCAAGTGACAATGTTTTTACGGGAGAAAAGCCATCAATACCATGCAAATGTATTTTGTTCTAAATGTAAAGTTGCAATGCGTACCTTTTGTGTGTTTTGCACATTATTGAGATCAAAATATTGCTCCATCTATAGTATCCATGTTACAGGATCCTTTCCATCAAACTTCCTCATATCCATTTTGGAATATGGTGGTTCTTCCTTCCAACATTAGAGTTTATGA
Organism: Pinus albicaulis; assembly: GCA_034641835.2. Taxonomy (NCBI): domain Eukaryota; kingdom Viridiplantae; phylum Streptophyta; class Pinopsida; order Pinales; family Pinaceae; genus Pinus; species Pinus albicaulis. Next base: position 155,958 of record JAXQQM020062118.1, read on the forward strand.
AATCATTATTAACATTTATTTTTTTCTCATCATGAGTTTCCTCTACTATATTTTCACCATTAGGAAACATTTATTGTATCAACTTTGTAAAACCTTCCATGTCTGCTTTTAGATCATTCTTCATGTTTTCCATTTTTTCATCAATCTTAGCTTCCATGTCATCCATCTTAGATTCCATGCCAGCTTCCATGCCATCCATGCCATTCTTCAAGCCATCCATCTTAGATTCCATGCCTTTCTTCAAACCATCCATCTTAGCTTCCACGCCTTTCTTCAAAACTTCCATGTCATATTTTGTTGCTCTTTGCGAGAGCGAAATTTGTTGCACTTGCTCTTGTAATTTTGATATGTAATGTTGCCATTCTTCATCTTCATGAGTCATAGTAGAGCCTTCTAAAGGCTTAATGGGTGTTGAATTATTTTTAGGGGCCATTTTAGAATCCAATACTGATATATATTCTACAATATGCCCTTGGAATCAATTCAACTTGATTATTAAAACAAGACTTATGCAATTCGGAAAACAAATACACACCTTTTACTTGCTTTGGAGGAGCTCGGTATTGAAATTTAATTATCTCTATAATTTTGGATCCTCAATATCTGAAATTTGGCCCTGTAGTAGCCCTCTGAAGCTTCTTTCCAATGCCACAAGTCTTATCTGATTTGGATTTTTCAAGACAAATTTATGTCCACTCTCCCACAATGACCCAATTATGGACTAGTTCAGTAGAGTGAACTTTTACGACTTACCACATGTTACTATTTCCTCCTTTGGCTTTGAAATTGATAGACATAAAACTACATTCTGTGTAGTTGCGGTCACTTTTTACAACATTCCAATCCGATGCTCAGATAGGGATTTATGAATATTTTCCCATGATCACCTCTTTGAGATGAAATTCAGAAGCCTGAAAAAGCCCTACCTTCCACAGGTCATATCTCTGCCAATATTTCAAACTAAGATCTGAAATTTTGCGATGATGTTCCTCAGGATAAAGCTTCATACCCTAAAAATTTCAGCTTCTGAACCTTCGTAGAAACAAATTTATAGCAAAAATGCCACGATGACCTGTTTAGGTTAAATTCAGGAGCCTACAAAATGACCTACCTTCCACAGATTATATCTCCAAAAATATTTTGAACCAATATCTGAAATTTTGTGACAATGTTCCTCAAGATTTTTTCTTCGCACTCTAAAAATTTCAGATTGTGACCCTTCGTAGAAAAAACGTTATAGCGAAAATGCCATGCTGACCTGTTTAGAGCAGCGAAACCCTAGAATCTCAAACCTTTGATACCAAATGTTGAGAAACCAACTCCAAAAAGAGAATAAAATAGATATCAACGCCTTATAAATAAGCCACTTCGAGGGGGCAACCTCCAATACATTACATGAATGAACAATTCTTGGATGATACAAATTACGAAACCTCCTTCCTATATATAGGAGTCCATGGGACCACAATGTAATCCTAGTGGGCCACAATTTAATCCTATCCGACCTAACAATAATAATTTAAGGGCACAATAATAACAATATGGGGGTTACAAGGGTACAATAATAACAATAAGGGGGTTACACTAACAATAATAAGGGACTATACTAGTAATATAGGACGGTAGAGATGATAAAGGAATATTTTTCATAGGAGCTTCATCCTGTGTCACCATTATCTGAAATTCAAAAGTAACGGTACCGTCTGTCTTAAAATTCCCGTCTCCCATGGATAATCCTTCCTGACGGGATGAATTGACCTCGGAATATGCAGGGGACTGGAAAATAAATAAAGGATCAGGTTTTTCTAGGACTAGTTGTTTCACTGCACTACCTGCATCCAAATGATGATCAACTAAATGTTATTCCTCAGGCCCTTGATGCTCCCCACTGGTCTCCCCTTGTCCTTCAATTTTCAGATTTTGATCAATGGCTTTCCATTGTTGTTTCAGATTTGGAGTCTTGATATCAAGAGTGGATTTGATTTTTGAAGGGTGATGAGGTCCAAAAACAGAAGGTACCGATTCCTTGGGATTTGATATAGTAGCAGATTTCTATGGTCCCATATTCCTATTGTCTCTGTATGAAGTAGATTGTTCCTTTTTCGCTTTTGAGATTAGATCTCCAAAGAATGTCTTTCTTCCCAAGTCTGCACTATTCTTTTCCTTTTTACGACCCTTCTTTCCTGTAGTTAGTTAGAGTGGGGGGTATTTTTTATTTTCTCTATTTTCCTACCAGCACACATGGACCCTATGTGTATAAATCCTTCCTACAAGTGCTTCAATTTCTATAGTGGTGAGCCCGCCCAAGTATGTTAGAGAGATGTGCAGGTTCTTACCTCTCGTCTTACTGCCCAAAAACTGTATAGATGAAGACACACTGAAGTAAAACACCCAAAATTCACACTTCTAAGTGCCCCAGTGTAACAATGGTGAGCCCACCCAGGTATGCTAGAGTGATGCGTAGGTTCTTACCTCTTGTCTTACTGCCCAAAAATTGCTCACTAGGAACATCCTATCATCAAACAAACAATTCTGGTTGATTGGATCATCACTGCCATCCCTGGAAACAGTGCCAAAATGTTGTACTGTATTAATCACTGTTAAATGACTAAGATGGTACACATAAATTATCAATCCAAAGATGTCTTTTATCTCAATTATAGTTTCATTGTTTGTGTCGATACATCAAACCTGAAGAAAATAAAAATAAAGAGAAATCATTGTTGAATCAATTGTTGAAAGAAACCACTCATGCAGGAATAAAAAAAAATCTACAATAATGTAATCATGCCTCAATTAAACAGTACCTAGTGCGCCACACAACAATTACACCAACTGGTATTTCTAATCACATCTGTGTAACAACATAATAATATCGAAACTGAAGCAGGTCTACTTACAGCCCAAACAGGAACAAAAACACTCCACTAATACACAAAGAAAATAAGAAATATAGTACAAATACTTTAACAACTACAGTCCTTGCTAAAGGATGAGGGGGGGGGGCTTCCTCCATAGTAGGGCGCAGGAAGAGATATAAACTAAATGGAAATTAAACTAGACAACGCATATAACAACATCAACATGATATCTTTGTATTAATGTGACCAAAATTACAGAGCCAAAAGTAATATTGTTCTCCGCTAACTCCTTGACCTCAAGGGTCTAGTGTTATATAATGGTTACATGTTCAGAAAAACGAGGAATGGATGAGTCATGAGAATCTTATGATTCTCATGCTGATCAAAATAAGATACATATAGTTACAACCACTTCCTTAATAAAAATTATGACTGGAAGAATATGGATTATAATCAAAACTGCCTAAAAGTTGTCATCCTAAAATACAATATGTAATGACTTCTACAGTTTTCATGGAAAATGACAGCTATAGTGTAGCAATAATTGAGGACAGGTCGGCATCCGGAAGTTGACGATATCCAATCAGCAATACAGTTGTGACAGTAGTTTATATAGCGGGTCTGTAACAACACAATGATGTAACAACATCATAGTGTAACAACTCATTGTAACAACACACTTTCAACTGCTTCTGCTTTGGATCTTTTGTGCTAAGAATAACATCTGGAGGGAGAACAAAAGACCAAAGAACTTCTTCCAACATTTATCCTAGTTAGTCATAAAAAATAAACGATACATCATAATAATCGATGAAACGGAAAGATAATGAAATAAGGTAAAAAAAACACTATTTAAGATAGAAAAGAAGGGAAAAAGGCAAAGGTAGTCCCAAGATTTGAGGTTACAAAGTAAAAATGGGGGAAACAGATGTAGGAAATAAGTACAAAAATAGCACCCAACACCATTTGATGTATTTTCCATCCCATCTACGCTGAGAGTGCAAGAATGGATCTAATGGAAGAGTACCTTGCAACAGGTGCAAAGGTCTCATCATAGTCAATCCCCTCCACCCGAGAGAACCCTCTGAAAAAAATCTAGACTTGTGTTTCTCCACACTCCCAGCTATTGATTTCTTCACCCTATAGACCCATATGGATCCTACCACTGACTTCCCCATTGGTATTGGGATAACTTCCCATGCATTTTTCTTGATAATGGAATCGTACTCCTCAACCAGGCATCAAACCACATTGGTTGATGCACTGCTTCCTCAAAAGAGGATGGTTATATATCAATACCTTCACTCATCAAAGACATGTATCCAGTGTACCACCTTTGGGACCATCTCTGCCTGCGATGTGATGTGGGTGCTCCCACATTATCCCTCGCATCCAACAATAATCTGTCAGCCTCTTTGGTGCACTTCCTTCCGTCTCTGGTGGATGGATCTGAATGAGTGGTTTCTACCACCATCTATTCCTCTTCTTGTGGATGCTCCACATCCTGAGGTTCATCCTTTAGAGCTATGAGCTCCTCAACTACATGCAACTCAATCTCCCTCTCAAGGGAAAATCGCATGGGACCAGTATCATCTGATGTGCCTTTAGCTCACAAAACTTGGAGAACGTCTGATCTTTCTTCTGCATGAATAAAATCCAACACATTCTTGAAAAATCATCAACAAAAATCACATAATACATGTGCTTTGTTGTGGAAGTTGTTGATAACAATCCACACACATCTGAGTGAACTCTCTCAAGGTTTGCCGCTGCTTGGATTTCCTTATCATGAAATTTGGCCTTTGTATACTTCCCCATCGTACACCCTTTGTATGGGAATATCTTCTCAAGTGTACTCTTTGGAAGCCCTGTATAAATATGTTACATGATCCTCAAATCGTTGTGGTGAAGATGGCCCAACCTCTTGTGCCATAACTCATTGATGTCTCGGCTCACCACCTTCTCTTATTTATTTCTCAATGTTGTGTGCAGTCATCTACATCAAATTTGTAGAGGTTCTTCACCCAAAGCCGAATATTTTTCACCTGTCACGTGGCTTTGTGACAAAGGAATGCCTTTCCTTCAATAAAAATCACATCATATCCATGATCTTCCAACATAGCAAGAGAAAGAAAATTCTTCTTTAAACCAGGTACATGTATGACATATTTTAGTATGAGGTTTTTACTTGAATCTCTTTGGAAAGTAACTGTACCAATCCCGATATCACTATAGCTCCCGTCATCACCCATCTCGATGTGCATCTGGACATCCTTCTCCTCCAAGCTGCTAAAGAATTATTTTTTTCCATTCATGTGGAATGAGGCTCCACATCCAAGTACCGCATAGATCCCAACACCAATGACACCATGCATGCGATGAAGGTGAATTCCAACTCAAATTGCAAAGGCAGTGCTTCACCTGCTGCTCCTCCTGGGGCATTCTTGTTTTTATTATTTTTGGAAAAATTTTGGCACAGTGTCCATGCTCATGACAATTGAAACATTTCACCTTTGAAAAGTATCACTTCTTGCCTTCCTTTCTGATCTCATATTTTGAATAGGACGCCTTCCCTTTTCCTTTCTTTGGCTTGCCATCCAAGGCACAATTTTCCTCATCATCAGTCTTTGACAAGTATCCATCTCTGGTGCTCCGCCTGATTTCCTCTTGTGCCAAATTGGACCAAATTTGCTCCCAATATAGAAGATTATCCCTCCCATTAACATATTCGTGGTAGCTATTCCAGCTCTTGGGAAGGCCTAGAAGATCTAGGCTCACCAAATCATCTGTGCCAATAGTGACCCCAACACTTCCAAGCTAATCTCGACATTGAGTGAACTTGGTCATGTATTTCTGGATCATGTCGCCATTTTCCATTTTGATATTACCGAGCTTTTATTTAGCGCCAAATTCTTGTGGTCATTTTTATTCTAATACATATGTGTCAAGGCCTTCCACATTGCATATGGAGTCACCTTCCCATGGAGGCTCAAGACAATATGGTTCCGAACTCCCTCTAACAAGATCCTTCTCGCATTCACAACATTCTACTTCCATTCATCAATAAGTTGAGCATATTCTACTGCAGGTTGCGGGACATCAACACCTATGAAATCCTTCAGGTAGTTTTCCTCAACCAATGCCTCCATCCTCTCCTTCCATGAAATATAATTTGAATTTACCTCGAGTGAATATTGGAGTCTCAAGCCATTGAAAGACATCTTGATCTGTTAATGGATATCGAAGAAATAATTTTCAAATTAGAACCTGATCATAAAAAAATATGTTATTCTCTTCTTATTGTGATTCCTGGCGCTTTGATACCATGTAGAAAATGTAGTCATGCGATTCAATATGATATTATAATGTATTGAAACAAGATATTGAATCCCTTCTATGATTTGCGGAAACAAAACATGATCGCACAACCAAATAAACAAGTAAGATAAAGGAACAATCAATCAAACAACGCAAGATGTATCTAGGGAAAGTACGCTACCTAAAACCCTGCTATATTAATATTGTATAAATTCAAGGATCATGAAACAATACAATGCTTTCTCTCACAAGAGAACTCTTGCACTCTATCAACTGCCTCACACTGATCTAGGAAAAATAAGACAAATACTTAGCCAATTTTTTGCCTCTGCTTAGCCCGCCTTTCTCATGCATTACTTGAGAAATTAAGGCTCTATTCAATAGGAATATCCCTTGGAATAATTGCGCAATTCTTTGTAGGCCTCCAACTGACTCTATAACTGACCTGTACAATTTTCTAATTATGCAACTGATTGTTATCTTCCCTTTAACCTTTGTCTCAACTGGGTCTTCCTTAGAGCTAACATGCAACAACTATTTATAGTGAATTATTAGTTAACTAATTGATCACTTGTTATGAATTGAATCAGATTTAATTCACTGGACCTCTTACTAGCTCATCACTCAATTAGAACTAGTTAAATTTATTTTAATCCAATTTATTGAGTTAACTAATTACAACTCATGCATAACTGCAAATGAACCCCCTTAATTCATGGAGTCACTCTACATGCATCCTCTTTGACCCACAACGTGAATTTCCTAAGCCAACTCAATCATTCTGATTTAGTTAACTAATACAAGTTGTTATGAGATGAAATTACAATTTCTCTTCCAATTTAATTAAGGGAAAATTAAATTAGAAGCCCCGCTTTAGGGTGCCATTTCAACAAATAATACTTGATTCATAATATTAGTCATAATTATATGTTAAATCAACATCATGAAATAATCATCAGTATCTTCATAATTGTGACCAAGAACTAATGTAAAAAAACACATAATTAGACTGTCATAAACACATTCATCACAATTATTAGCATTATAACATCAAACTGGAAAAAAATTTATTATCACATCCACTCATAGAAAATGTCAAATATCTAGATCCTCAACCTGAAGTCCTCAAATAATAATGTATATCTCATAATGCAATCTTAGATTTAAAGTAATGTCTATCAAAGGTCAATTAGAGCGGGGCAATACAACTCTTCACTTTTGCAGGAATGGAAAATAATTCAATAAAAATATCAATGTAAAACCCTCACTTGTATAAAAATAATGCTTTGTACACAATGCTACAATGAAATCACTTTTGTAGAATAAAATGGCACTCATCTATTCTAAATTACTCTTTCAAGAAAAATAAATAGCACTCATTGAATAAATTTCACAAAATCGTTCAATCACAACCACACAACCATAAATAAAATAAGATTCAATCGTTCATTAATTATATAACAAATTGTAACATCTGTAAGAATAATCAACACACATTATATATTGGTATCTAATTATAAATATGTAGCAACAATTAAACATTAGAAACACACAATTAGTAAGGATTGATTTAACAATAACTATGTTTACAATTGAGCAATCTATATAAGATATTCTACAAGCTAGTTTAACCAATAGTAATAACAATAAACTAGTAAGAATTTGTAACAATGATAATTTAAATTATAACAAGAACTAAATTAACATAAACTACAAATAAATTAAAATGAAACAAGTATGCTAACTCTACAATGTAGTGATCCCTATTAAAGAGGAGGGCCCTTCCTCCTTAGTAGGGAGTTGGCGATTCACAACTCACAGGATAGCACAACAAATCATGAATAAGCCGCAAACTCATAAAATATTTCATTAACTCTGGAAATGAAAATACAAGATGCATAGTTTGAAAACGAGGACATGTTGGATTTGTTTCAATTACTAATTTGTCACTTTGTTTCAATAGTTGTTAGCTAATGACCACAAAAAGAAAGGGATTCCTAAAATAATCGCATGTATCTCTTCATCCATGAATTTTTTTGAGAAACCACTACTGGATCACCTAATATGGGATATTATCAAAAAAACCCATGTCATCAATTTTCCATATTTGTCTTCATCTTTCCAAAAATAACGCCTAAAGTTGGTTACTTTATTCTTCCTAGAACCAGTTGTTTGAACTATAGATCATGAGCTATAGCCTAATTGATTTGACCTAGGTGTGAATTAGATACCATAAATCCATCTCAACATCCCTAGGAACAAAATCAATTTTCTTGAATTTCTCCTGGAGCAGCGTATATATGCCAACCACGGTTGCTAGCTACAATAATTCCATAGGAACAATAGTATGGAAACCATCATCAGTAAAACCAACAATAATCCCTTCTAAGTCATAAAAAATAAAGGGAAATAATGATAAGTAACTACTTTAAAATTTATAATATTATTGTAGTGCATCAGGAAGAAACACAACAAGATAGGTAATGGATGGGCAAACAAGTGCAATAAGATGACTAAAAATGGTTGTTTAAAATGGTGAAAAAGGTGACAATATGGAAACCCAACAACATGTTTGTAAGATAGGTTTGTAAAGGAAAGAAAAAGGTGGATGAAACATAGCTTTACCCTTCCTCATTCATAATACATGATTAAATTATGAAAAACTTATAGTTATATAGGTATTTTGTAATCATGTAAATAGAAATGAAAAAAAATAATGTGTTCTCATTATAGCATTACCACACATATCCTCCTCCATTTATCATCCTATAAAATTTATATGATAGTCATATAACACCATTCATGTTGTATTTCAAATAAAAATAAAAATAAAAAAACATGAATTCATTATATATATATATATAATTTAATATTTAAATACATTATTTTTTAGCCTTGGATTCACTTTCTAAGGTCTCTCGGACTTCTCTTGATGGTTTATATTCAACACCATAACATTAAGTATTTAACATTTTCTCCTTAATTAAAAGGTGTGTATGTAAGTCCAAGCAAAGAGATAAGGGAAAATTTCCAATGATTAAATGTGTCTTTTGAATTTGGTAGATTTGAGATGACCACAAACCCAATGGCTAGAAAATTTCAAGTCTTGTACTAAATGGTGGTTTAAGGTCAATCACCAACTTTGGAACCTCTAAGGCTTAGTAGTTCCTGGAACGTTTACTAATTGAGTTAGAAATTGATGTATTATATTAACTCAAAGTGCTAAGAAATGGTGATTTAAATATGAATTATGGTGGTTTGAAAATAATTGCAGATTGAATCACGGTCATGGGTTAGACTCTAGCTACAAATTTTATTGTGACTCTTTCTATTTCTCTTGGCTCTAGTTGTGGCCATGGAACAAATTTTCTTGGACGTGCTTTATTGGTAGGTATTCAAAACTAAAGGCATAAATATTACTCAATTAGTCACATGTATTAGATACAAAATGATTAGAGGAAAGTATTTCCATAATGTTCACAAGGGTAAAGATAAAAAACTATGAACCTCCATATGGCCAACTTTATGAGGGTGTGGTCTTCTAAATAAAATACACCTATTTATAATGCAATTTAACCAATAAAGTTAAAAAAATCTGTTTACTATTGCACATAGTGTTGTCATTGATGTCAAAGTAGATGTCTAAGACATCATCAATAGCATTCATAGGTTAAAGGAAGCAATATGACAGTTGGATATATTACACACCCTTATTAGGTGAAGTCAAAATAATTGGAGTTTATTTAGTTTTTGGCAAGGTTAGGATGCCCTAATTATCCTATAGACAACATGGTTGTGTAGGCATTGTCGAGACCTTTCCATTGGTATATACCACACTAGAAACTCCTCTTGATGAGAAGTTATGGCCATTTGAAAATAAACATTAATTGAGTGTCCAAAATATAGGGAAAAGCCCCCAAAACTTTAATGTGTTAAATAGTGTACATGTTTGGGAAGATCCGTGGCAGATAGAAATCCAACATGCACGATCACATAAAAGTTCGAGCATATTTTCACTAATAAAACAAATTTGGTAACCAAATGAGGGATTGAATTACAGATGATACATCAATCTTCATGATGTTTAAAGAGGGTCATTGGCTTGTCCCATAACAAGACATGGAAATTCTTGATTGATTGATGATGTGACATTCCTGCACACTCATCAAGAGTGACAAGTGGTAGCATATGATTGATTGGATGATGTGCCCCTATACATAGTTAGCAAGAGTGACACATGGAAATACTTGGTTGGATGTCATGGCCTCCTTGCACAATCAACATATGACGTGTTCACCTACACAATCAGCAAGAGTGACACGTAGCAATAATTGGTTGGATGATATGGCCTCCTCCATGACATCAACAATATGACACGGTGGCTCCAAGGATTACTATGTGGTAGGAGTTTTTGGCATGTTTTGAGTGGACAAAAGGTTAGAAATAGGTGACAAGTGGAACCCCTCTCGATTTTCCATGTGGAATGATGACATCATGTTGACATTATCATGTGAATAACCATGGACCCTAGGTTAGGGTCGCATGGTGAGGTCATATGAGGTTGGGTGCCAAAATTAAGGTCAGGTCACATGGTCATTACAGGTCATCGTCATATCGCCATAGGGGTTAAGCCCATGGTTATATGCTCCTTGAAATAAAATTATGGTGACACGAAGCCATTAAAAATGATCAAATAATCAAACAAATATATCAGACATCTACGATGTAATGGAAAAGCTTGGTGTGGTAGTGCGATCAGTCTGTGGTGATATTTTTGAGCATTTTCTGTATGGCATTTCCCACTGAGAAAACACATATTTTGGTGGCGTGATTATTATTTGGTTATCGGTTTGAGAATTATATATATATGGTGTGTCTCATGGATACTGAACACATATCTTGGTCGCATGATCAATATATGGTTATTGGTTCAAGTGTTTTATGTGTGGTTTTGTCCATAAAGACTTAACACATTTTGGTGGCACGGTCAATTTTTGGTTATTGGTTCGAGCATTTTGTGTATGTAATTTCCCACAGAGACAACACACATTTTTGGAGGCACGATCAGTCTGTGGTTATTGGTTCGAGAGTTCTTTGTATGGTGTTTCCCGCAGAAACTTAACACTTTTTTACTGGCATGATATTTCTGTGGTTATTGGTTCAACTGTTTAGTCTATGGAATTTCCCGTGAATACTTAACACATATTTTGGTGGCACAATAATTATATGGTTATTGGTTTGATCATTCTAAGTATGGAGTTTTGTGCAAATATTTAACAAATATTTTGGTGGAACAATAGGTAAGTGGTTATTGGTTCAAGAATTTTGCATATTTGTGTGTAGCATTTCCCATAAAGACTTAACAAATATTTTTTGTGGTTCAGAATCATACTCATGGTAATATATTTTTTCCTCAACCACAAGTATGACACGGTTGACAAGTCAGTTGGTTGTGACATTTGGTTTGCACAATATAGGTCTCGGGTTCGAGTCCAGGTAGACTCGAGTAGATTTTTTTGTATAAGGATTTTTGGCATGCCTGATATATCTATTTTTTCGAACCATTAATTTTCTCTAGTGGTTGAAAAAACCCTTTTGTGTAATGTGTTCAAATTTTCCATTTTGTATAATGGTGATTTTTTGTATAAGGTTTATATAGTTTTAAATTATTTTTGGAGGTTTTTGAGCACATATTAAGTCGAGATTGAATTCCTAAAGAAGCATGATAATTAGGCTTCAGTGGTCCATAGTCCTAGGGGCACAACGAGTTTAGATTACGTATTTTTGATGATCAGAATCTACGTTATATGTTTTTGGAACTTATGATAAAGTTACAGCTGATGTTGAGTATATGGTAGAAACAGGTTCCAAGATGAGTTCTATGTGACCATATTAATGAGAAAGTTGGAATCGAGTTTGGAGAGGGCATGAAAAAATGTTGAAAGTAGTATGATAGAAACAATCTTTTCAATTTGAAAATTTATTTTTGTTAAAGAGAAGGTGGATCTAGTTTGAAATATTTTGAAAACAGGTCCACAATAAGTTCAAGAAGGAGGTGGGTGCCTCCATTGAGGTTAGTGCTTCAATTAGGTTGGATCTTAGAGCAAGATAGAGATTTCTCCTCATCGAGGTTGGTGGCTCAATAATGTTGTATCCTACAATGAGTTGTTTCTTGCACATTTTTTAGGTTGGTACCTCAATCAGGTTGTGGCATACCACAAGTAGAAGCTTTCCTATCTTGGGGGTGGGTTCTTCTAATAGTTCGACTCCTGCAAAACTATGTAATGGATTGAAGAACAAGAAGAATATGATTTTTTGGTTTTCTCCTATATGGGTTTCAACGTAAAATTTTGTGGATCCTTTTATTGATGTGATGGATTCTTGATGTGATGTTAATATGTTAATGCCTTCTTGATGCATTATTCTATTAATTGATATGCTACTAATAAGTTATGATTCATTGTTACATAAATTTTTATTAATATAATTTATGAAATAGTAAAATTGTTTCCACACCAATTCATACTCTCTCTCATTGTGATCTTTGGTTTGAAAAGTGGAATCAAAGCAGGTCATCTTCAAGAACAATTAATTACTTTAATATGGATCTAAGGAATCTTGGGAACATGGTTATAGACACAAACTCTATTATTCTTTTATAATTTGCGTTAGATGATTTTAAACTAAAATGTGAAATCTTGAAAAAGTAGCTAAAAGAAATAGAAAAGAAGCTAAGAGAAAGGGATAACAAAATATTTCTTCTCAAATGAGAAGTAAATGCAACAAGACAATTAGCTAAGTAAGTGCATGAAGATATCTAGGTCAAGATGAGTAGCAAAAGACAATCGTCAAGGTAACACTCACTATATTATGGATGTTGCTATTTATGTCATGAATTTGGTCATAAAGAAATTATTTGTAGTTATGTTTAGTGTCATTCCAATTTTATGTCATAATTTTGAAATGAGTTAAGAGAAGGAAAGGTGTCCACCTAAGATGTGGAAGGAGAAAGAAGAAAATTGTGGCCTCATACTAAATTCTCAAAGGAAAAAATATATGTGATATGTGGATAGTCATTGCTCAAGACACATGCTAGGGGATCAAAACAAGTTTATCAATATTAAAAAGATAGACGAAGGTAAAATAAATTTTAGAAACAATGCATCAACAAGAGTCATAAGTAGAGGGGATGTATTCATTGATAATGGAAGAAGCAAAGCACAATAAATATTATATATTGAAGGAATGAAACATAATATTCTAAGTTCCAATAAAATGTGTGATCAAGGTTTTGATGTAACATTCAAACCCAAAAAATGTGATATCAAAAAGTTCAAATACAAGTAAATTGGTAGAAAAATCTACCAAGATCGATGGTAATGTATATATCCTTAATGGATAAAAAACTAAGAGATGTTACATGGGAAAAATGAAAGAGGAAAATATTGTATCACAATTTCTTCAAGTTGAAACTACTATCAACTCTATTGCATGTCTCAATGAATAATAATTTAAGTTTGTCCAAAAGCTAAAGGAAGGAACCTACAAGTTCAAAGGTAAGCTCCCTTTCAACTGCTTTGAATGTGGAATGATATGATATTATGCTTCTAAATGTTCTCATGCTAAAATGAATGATAGTGATGTTGAGTCAAGATTCAACTCCAAACATAAAAATAAGATGCAATTTAATAAGAAGAAGAATTTCTAATCAAAAGATCGAATTGAAAATGAAATCAATGAAAGTGTGATCGATGATGAAAGGCGTGAAATATTGCTCATAGTTGAAACCAAATAACCTAAAGCATAAATAGTATATGAAGGATAACTTAGAAGTGTAATGAAGGAAATAAATAACCTCAAAAAAAGTGAAGGTCAATTAATGCAACAACTACAAGTCAAAAATCTAAATGAGGACACCATTCTTGCTCTCAAATTCGAATTGGAAGAAGCCAAAAGGGGAAAGGTGTTTTTGTTATAAAAACTAAAAGAGAAGGAAAAAAATTGTGAAATACTAGAGGAAGAAGTTTTCATCTTAAGAGAAGAACTGAAGAAACTCAAATATAAGTTTCACAAAGGGACAAAATCTCTATATCACATTCTAAACATGCAAATGTCTCCTCTCATTAAAAAAGGTCTTGGTTATCTCGAAGGTTGTGAGGCACCTAAGAACAAAGGTATACCAATGATGGTGGGGACCCTGCCAAAACCACATACTCCTCTATCAATGCATATAAAAATGCATGCACCCAATTTAGTGCTCAATACAAATTCGGATCTGGGCAATTTCAATATTTTATTTTCTGAACTGGAAATTTAAATTAATGCAGAAGCTTGCCTTTTTTCTATGGTTAAAACCCCATATACATATAACAGAGTTGCATATACAAATTGAACCAAAACTCACCTTGCACTTAAGGTCCACCAAGCCTTCGATCTTCAGCTATGGAAATGCAAACATATATATTGGACCTTGGATTAAAACCCAAAGTATAATTCTCCTTACTTTAACATTTCACTATCACATTCAATCATCGAATATGGGTTCGGTCACAATTCATTAACCTCGACTTTGATTTTATAAAAAAACCCAGAACTTCGTCTTTGTTATATCATCAAAGATTATAATTACTTAATTCTCAAGCCTTGAGCCTATGCTATCAACTCATTTCAACTTCTGACATAAGGAAATTTAACCAACGCTGGCCCACATATTCATATTTCAATTATATAAATAATTCTCAATGAAATAAACACTCACCATACCTCCGTTAATCTCCATGCAACTTGCTATGTGATTGCCCTTGGATCCCTAGCCTCAATGATCGAATGTAAATCGCATTTTTTTTATCGCTGGGCTTTAACATGCAAATATTTTGTGAAATAGGCAGTATTCTGAAACCGCTAAAGACACATGTCAAGGATTGGATGCTATCGCATTCGATTTGGGAATACCACTTACCCCTTATTTGTTATACGAAAACCGCTTAAGGTTTTCAGAAACTACTTTCGTGGTTCCCTTTTCCCACCGTCTTATCATTCTGCTTCTTCACAGTTCCTCTTTTAAAAACCGTGCCTTTGACTCCATCCCACGATCTTCTACGCCTTTGTTGTTCCATACAAGCGCTTATAAACCTGCGCCATTTCTTTGATGTTACTTCTTCATTCAAGATCCGCCCTTAACTATCCAACGAATCCATTGATCCATCACTTGAAGATCTCCTTTCCGTTGGCAGAAGTGCATATAATTAAATCCTCTTCTGTTGTTCCGTGTGATACAAATCAGAGTTTGAATAGGTCTAGGGTTTCATTGAATATTCAAACCCTCTCAGCATACGTTCCACGCATGACTTATTCATTTCAATTTCTTGGTTGTTCACAGTTTCATCTCTATTTCTACGCCTTTGTCATTCTCCACTCGTGGTTATAAACACATAGTTGCCACAATTTCAAAACCTATGTCTGTAATTCTTCGTTCCTTACGCTTTATTTCAAAGAGTGATCAAACCCAATTACAATGCAATTGTTCACGGTTTCTTTAACACTGCAGATTGTCTTCCTTTCACTGTGATATTGCTCACAAGGAATGTAATATCCCCTAAATTTCCTTCTATGAAATCAACACCGTTTCAAAACACATCCTGTCAATTTCATACATCAATCCATCAACACTTGGTAGTTTCAATTTGAATGTTATTCAATCACCCTTTTGCGTCATCGATCCTTGCAATGATCGATGACTGCAAATCTTCTCTTAATATTTCTCAAAAATATGTAAGCCATAACGCATTCAACCTTAAAACACAATGATTAACATTGATTTCTCCCTTATATGAAGAGCTTTCACAATCACATACAGGATCTCACCTCAAATCCCAATTACAGAGTTGTAAACATAAAATTTCTCAATCAATCAATGTGCATATAATTCCGAAACAAATTCTTTCATATATATCTAATTGAAATTACTTATAAAAATTCTCCTTGTCTTCGGCCAGATCTTCAAAATCAAATGGCGCTTCTACAACTGCCCGTAGGCTTACATGAACAAACCCCTGTTTTCCTAAACCTGAAACACTCACACACTCTGAAGCTCTATCTGCTTAATGCCTATGAGGATTATTTATACAAATTAATAATAAATCAGTTCAGCTCCCTTAATGCTCAATAAAACTCTTGAAATTCTAGATTTCCTAAATCTAGACTAAATCCCTAAATTTGCTGAAACTAACTCTAATTTCATTCCTGAATCTGAACTATCTCTTCATATTCCCAACTAATCAACTTCTCTCATGTTCTCCAATCATTTGGGAACATTTACAATTTCTCTCCATATTTAATTAAAAATCACTCAAATATTAATAATTACATAAGAAAGAAAAAACATGAGACCCCCTTATGTCTATTAAAATACAAAGTATTTTTCAGAACCTAATGCCCCTGCATCAAACTCCCAAGGTCAAAATTAATCATGATCTCATGATCATGTTCTTTCAGTCCTTGTCTTCTTGGGTCCCACACTTTTTTCTGCAGTTGACCATCCACTGCAATATTCTTCTTCTGTACTTCTCCGGGCTTCCATATCTTATTCTGCATCTTCCCGCTTGCTAAGTTTTCACAGTCTATGACTATCTTCTTCTGAGACACCTTCACCATCAACCTCCTCATAAATTCAATTTCCATATTTAATATGTCTTCTGACTTCTAGATACTACTCCATCTTGTTTGCTGAACTTCTACTTCTACTTCTGCTTGCTGAGTTCTTATTTGCTGAACTCTTACTACTGCTTTTTCTCCGGCTCTTGCTCTTAATTGTTGAGCCCTTGTGCTAGCTTTTACTTGCTGAGCTCCTACGCTAGCTTATTGATATTTTACTTGCTCAGTCCTTACTACCACCTTTCCTGCCACCCTATCATCCATACCCTCTTTTTTCTGCAACAGAAAAACTCTTCTTGATTGTCATCTTCGTTCTCTGCCTTCAACAATTCTTTGGACTGGTATTTAAATTGCCAATCACTGTCATCATCTCTTTTCTTCTCCTGGACCAAACATCCTTTAGTCCTTCCATCAGTACCTACAATCATAAAACAAACATCAAAGTTATAAATTCTTTGTGTCTCTTCCTCTTCCGGTAACACTCCAATTTGCTGCTCTGACATTTCTTCCAGCAACACTTCAATCTGCTGCCCTGTCATTTCTTCCAGCAACACTTCATTCTGATGCCCTGTTATCAGCACATCAGTATGTTGATTCCAATCCTTCAAGAAAATCTCGATACTATCAGTTAGTCTCTCCTCTGCATCATCCTCTTCAAGGATGTCTCCCTACTCTGGTTCATAAAAATGAACCTTCTCATTCTCATTCATCCCTGCCTTTACACTCTGAACACCTTTTCTCTGTGTTTATATCCTCTGCTCCAAAACACTTAACTCATGCCAAAAATCTGTCATCTCATCTAAGAAACTCTCTGTGCAATCTTCACTACCTTCACAAGTCAAGTTTCCTGCTGTCACTATCTCTTCATCTTTCATCAGAATAGAATTCTGATCTTCCACCTCTGCAATAATTTCAGTTATCTGTCTGTCACTCTTCATTTTTCCATTTATTAAAGTCAATTTTTCATTATCATCATTAATAACAAATTCATCATCATCAGACAAAACTTCATTGGAACAATTTCTTTCACAAAACAAGGAATTTATGAATTCCTTTTGTTGCAGTAATTCAATCTGATATTCATTAGAAATATAATCATCATATGTTACTTGGAAACTTCCAGCTTCACTGAGTACAGTTTCATCATATGAACTGTTTTCTTCAATACCTGCATTCACACAAATCTTGTCAGTTTTAAAACCATAAGACCCCATGGTCTCATTTGATGATTTGATCATCAAATCCTCTTGTTGTTCCAAGTCTTTTATACATTTTAGAAATTCTTCAATGGTCCTCTCTTCAATTTCTTCAAGCTGTCCAATTGATTTCTCAATTTCCAGCTTTTGGCCATCATCATAAGTTAGACTTCCTCTACTTCCAATGTATTGAAAAGTAAAACTTTTCTCTAACTGTGTATGGACATTTACAACATATATACCTATTTCATTTTCTTCCTTTGTGACAACATCAGTAGTTTGTCCACCTCCACATGTTTTTCCTACAAACATACAAATTTTTTCAGTTGTAAAGCCATTTGACCTCTTGGTCCCACTTGAATTTTCAGTCTTCAAGTATTTCTCCAAATACTAAATCATCTTGAGTAATCTCTCTTTCTGCTGAGCATGTATCATCTGCTCTTTCTTCATCTGTAGCCTGTGCCACTTTACCTTTTTCTTCATGAGCCAACCAACTCTCTGGCTCTCCTCTGTCATCATCTACAATTTGTTGAACTGCTCCCTAATCTCAGCTACCTCTTTCCAATATTCTTCTTTTCTTAACTGTCTCTGTACGCCATCTGTCTTGGCATCCTCTTTCTTCACTTTCATCCTGTTGTGGCCTTTCTCAGAACCTCTGCAATATCTAATATGACTATCAGTAGCCATCTTCTCCTTCATGAATTCTCACTCATTCATCATGGGCTGCACTAAAACCTCTGCAGTAATAAGTCCTCCTTGTCACAACTTACCTCACCAATCCTCTCTCTGGATCCGATCTTTTGGAAAGTACAGGTCCTCTATCTCTGGAACCTCTAGAGAATTCTCTCTCCTCCTTCAGGCTTTACTCTCTACACCCTTTCAAGAACGCATCTGTTCTCCTTTCATCCAACCTTTGTTGGGAATTATCAAGGTTCTGCCACACTTCCTTTCTCTTTAGAAACCTTCACTGGTTTCCCTCATCACTGCTCTTCAAGCTGTGATCTTATTGCTGATATGCTCCTCACTTGTCTGCAATCTGCATTCTACAAAAAATCTCTTCAAGCAAAATAAAAAATACCTCACCTTGATATTTTGTTCAACATATATTTGCAATTACTTTTGCAAATCCTTCCAATGCTCTGCTGCACTACACGTTGTCCTGTCAGATTTAGATCTAATCACCTTGTCATCACCATCACACCCGTGTTCACATCTTTAGAACATATCCTGGAAATCTTCAAAACACTTTGCCTTCAACTTCAGATTCTGAAAATCTGAATACCTTCACTGCACACCTCTTCAAATCTGCAATAACTCTTAACTAGATTTAACAATTCAATTTTTCCTTACTTCTTCAGTACATATACATTTCAAAAATTAATTTTCAAAGAGCTTATCCTGCTCTGATACCACTTGATGGCGGGGACCCTACCAAAACCACATACTCCTCTATCAATGCATATAAAAATGCATGCACCCAATTTAGTGCTCAATACAAATTCTGATGGGAAATTTCAATATTTTATTTTCTGAACTGGAAATTTAAATTAATGCGGAAGCTTGCCTTTTTTCTATGGTTCAAACCCCATATACATATAATAGAGTTTCATATAAAAATTGAACCAAAAATCACCTTACACTTAAGGTCCACCAAGCCTTCGATCTTCAGCTATGGAAATGCAAATATATATATTGGACCTTGGATTAAAACCCAAAGTACAATTCTCCTTACTTTAACATTTCACTATCACATTCAATCATCAAATATGGGTTCGGTCACAATTCATTAACCTCGACTTTGATTTTATAACAAAACCCAGAACTTCGTCTTTGTTCTATCATCAAAGATTATAATTATTTAATTCTCAAGCCTTGAGCCTATGCTATCAACTCATTTCAACTTCTGACATAAGGCAATTTAACCAACGCTGGACCACATATTCATATTTCAATTATATAAATAATTCTCAATGAAATAAACACTCACCATACCTCCTTTAATCTCTGTGCAACTTTCTATGTGATTTCCCTTGGATCCCTGTCCTCAATGATCAAAAGCAAATCACATTTTTTTTATCACTGGGCTTTAACACGCAAATATTTTGTGAAATAGGAAGTATTCTGAAACCGCTAAAGACACGTGTCAAGGCTTGGATGTTATCGCGTTCGATTTGGGAATACCACTTACCCCTTATTTGTTATGCGAAAACCGCTTAAGGTTTTCAGAAACTACTTTCGTGGTTCCCTTTTCCCACTGACTTATCATTCCGCTTCTTCACAGTTCCTCTTTTAAAAACCATGCCTTCGACTCCATCCCACAA
This sequence comes from Pinus albicaulis, assembly GCA_034641835.2. Classification (NCBI taxonomy): domain Eukaryota; kingdom Viridiplantae; phylum Streptophyta; class Pinopsida; order Pinales; family Pinaceae; genus Pinus; species Pinus albicaulis. The sequence goes on from JAXQQM020062118.1 coordinate 176,307, forward strand.
TCTTCTACGTCTTTGTTGTTCCACAGAAGCGCTTATAAACCTGCGCCATTTCTTTGTTGTTACTTCTTCATTCAAGATCCATCCTTAACTATCCAATGAATCTATTGATCCATCACTTGAACATCTCCTTTCCGTTGGCAGAAGTGCATATAATGAAATCCTCTTCTGTTGTTCCATGTGGTACAAATCAAAGTTTGAACAGGTCTAGGGTTTCATCGAATATTCAAACCCTCTCAGCATATGTTCCACACATGACTTATTCATTTCAATTTTTTGGTTGTTCACAGTTTCATCTCTATTTCTACGCCTTTTTCATTCTCCACTCGTGGTTCTAAACACATAGTTGCCACAATTTCAAAACCTATGTCTTTAATTCTTGGTTCCTTATGCTTTATTTCAAAGAGCGATCAAACCCAATTACAATGCAATTGTTCACGGTTTCTTTAACGCTGCAGATTGTCTTCCTTTCACTGTGCTATTGCTCACAAGGAATGTAATATCCCCTAAATTTCCTTCTATGAAATCAACCCCATTTCAAAACACATCCAGTCAATTTCATACATCAATCCATCAACACTCGGTAGTTTCAATTTGAATTTTATTCAATCACCCTTTTGCGTCATTGATCCTTGTAGTGATCAATGACTGCAAATCTTCTCTTAATATTTCTCAGAAATATGTAAGCCATAACGCATTCAACCTTAAAACACAATGATTAACATTGATTTCTCCCTTATATGAAGAGCTTTCACAATCACATACAGGATCTCACCTCAAATCCCAATTACAAAGATTTAAACATACAATTTCTCAATCAATCAATGCGCATATAATTCTGAAACAAATTCTTTCATATATATTTAATTGAAACTACTTATAAAACTTCTCCTTGTCTTCGGCCAGATCATCAAAATCAAATGGCCCTTCTACAACAACCCGTAGGCTTACAGGAACAAACCCCTATTTTCCCAAACCTAAAACACTCACACACTCTGTAGATCTATCTGCTTAATGCCTCTGAGGCTTATTTATACAAATTAATAATAAATCGGTTCAGCTCCCTTAACGCTCAATAAAACTCTTGAAATTCTAGATTTCCTAAATCTAGACTAAATCCCTAAATTTACTGAAACTGACTCTAATTTCATTCCTGAATCTGAACTGTCTCTTGATATTCCCAACTAATCAGCTTCTCTCATGTTCTCCAATCATTTGGGAACATTTACAATTTCTCTCCATATTTAATTAAAAATCACTCAAATATTAATAATTACATAAGAAAGCAAAAACATGAGACCCCCCTATGTCTATTAAAATACAAAGTATTTTTCGGAACCTAATGCCCCTGCATCAACCAACCACATAAAATGAAGAGCATATATAGAAGCTCAATAATACATTCATTGCATCCAACAATAAATTTCTTGAAGATCCTAATAAAATGATGAATCAGGCTAACGACGTTCATTTCAATGGCTCTTAGGATAATTCCAAGAAGCATCAAAGTTCACAAAATGAAAATAAATAGAATAGAGGAAGGGAATCTCACATGAAAAATAATCTTCATAAAGGATCAACAAGAAGCAATGAAGAATATTTTTGAAATCAAAAAATGAATGAGGTTCCTCCAAGGAATAACTTCAAAAGTTCAATATCTCCCTCTACATCTAGGTATAAAAATAAGTTCTTTGGTTAATAGTTTTCATGTATGAAATTTAGGAAAAAAAAAAATATTGTAGGACCTATGATGTGATTATGTATATACGATATGATCAGGTGTCTAGATGGAGGAACGTGGGCCAAAATAGAAGAATACCTCATTCATTTCCATAAGGGTTGAAGCCCAATGCTGAATGTTACATATGTCACAATGACGTTCATACAAGACAGGATTGCAGACCTAGCTTAAGATGGCACAAGGGAATTATTGTCAATCCAAGCATTAATTATATGGGATGAAGAAGGATACAAGAAGAACCTCAATTATATCTAATCTCTCAGGTCTAATCTCTTGATGAAGGCTTCCTCAAGACTACTACTTTTTGGATCAAAAATTGAAGAAGCAATTATATGCAGGTCAAATGAGCACTTTAATATGTAGGAAACATGTGGACAGGAGGAGATTCCATATGGTAAGTAATGGAATATAATAGCAAGCATGTACATGTATAGAATTCATTCAAGTTCACCATCTAATACAAGACAAAGGGGAAGTTGAACATTCCATGAAAATCATAACTCTCAAGGGGAGACTTCACCAGGTCCACAACTAGGTTCAATATTGATGGAATACTTTATAAAGCTTACAACACTAACACATGGTCAGGTCCATAGGAAAATAAAAAAACATTAAGAGATAATAGGGGGAGTTTCTATTAGGTCCACGGGAAAGTTCAAATATAATTAGTGAGCACTCACATACAAAATATTTGATCTTAGGTACAACTAATGAGTAGTGGTGAAAAAGCAAGGAAAGCATGGCCTCAATGTGAGACTCTACCATATTCACAAGAAGGAAACATGAAATTCACTTAGGCACAATAGTGGAAAGCAAGAAGCATAGCCTTAGAGAATAACTTTGTCAGGTCCATAGGAAAACATGGTCTCAGTGAGAGGTTTTTTCAGGAAAGCAACATGGTCTCAGGGGGGGACTCTATTAGGTTGAAACGAACATACATGAATAATTGAAGAAGCATTGCTAGCATGTTCACATGGGGATATTTCATCACATTCAAGAAAAAATTGTGGAGTTAGAGACATTTGCAGGTATGTCTGATAAGGAGACTCCATAGGATCAAGCTCACACATGATTATGGTAGTCTTTATAGACAACCATGACTCTTTTCCATTTATTTCAAAGGGTGATATAATTTAGACATTAATACAAATATATACATTGAATTTTGGAAAAAGGAGGAGGAATATTTGAGTAGAGAATGTAGGCATTGATAAAAGGAAGGAAAAAAAGAAGGAATCATCTCTGCAGTCAAATGGGAATTAGGGGAATTTTGAGGTCTAATGATCCAGATTTATGCAGGAATGCAACAGAATACACATATAACCAGAAATATAAAGATGTAGTGGAAATAACACTTCATTTCATTAATATCAAAGAACTGAAATTTTCTTAGAAACAGAATGCAAAATAACTAGCTAGGGCGCTGGTAGCTTATCTCTGAGAAGAGATGTGGCAGCTACAGGTCTCTGAACTTTGTTACAATGAGGCTCAAGGGCCTATTTATTTTTTAGAAACAATGGAGAACTCTAAACATCCAAAAACCTAACCCTAGGAGATGAAGTGCCAAAACTATGGGCCCCGTTTGGGTAAATTGGTGTTTCAACTTCCCGGGGATGTAACTTTGGCATACTATCTCTGTTTGACGCACATGATACATCATTAGAAAGATCTATCCTAGGAATACAACTTTCACCACAAATATCAATTCCAGAATGGAATCATATCAATTCCAGAACAGAATCATATTCTCTAGAAGCGCAATGCCCAAAAAACGTCGTTTAGGGCCTCAAAATGGCTCTGGAAGTTCAGGACACGAAAAACTGCTAAAAATAGTAAGTTGTGCCAAAACTGAAAAACTGAAAGAGACAATGGTGGGGCCCCAAGTGGAATAGGCGGGTGGCCACAAATATCCACCTGGATCGTTCCTCCCCCCTTAGGAAACAATGGTCCCCATTGCGTTTAGTTCCACCATGAGATGAGGAAGCTTCTGCTGAACTTGGTCCCTGGTGAACCACTTGCCTTGGTGCAGGAGTTGGCCAGCTTTGACAACTCGATACAGTTGGATATTCTGTTGGCGAGTTCTCTTTATTTTCATGTCCATGATACAATCTGTGGTGGCCTGTTCCATGCAATCTGGGTTTAACTCTGTTGGTGTGAGTTGTTCTGCAATGTATGAGGTGTCCAGTAGAGGTGGGAAGTAGGGACGAAGTCGGTCCACGTTGAATACTGGGTGCAAACCAAGGAATGGTGGAATACTGAGCTCTAAGGCATTGTTCCCTACAACCTTGGTGATGGTGTACAACCCGTATCGCAGTGGTCTAAGCTTGCAGTGGGGTCCAATGAGGCGCTCCTTCTACAAATGTAGCCACACTTTGTCGCCCACCTGGAATTTGTGTGGCACCCGATGTTGATCATGTCGTTGATTTTACTTAGCATTGGATTTGTCCAATATTTCATGAACCTATTGGAAAATGTTCTGAATGCGCTCAATGAAGCTGTTCGCTTTGTCAGCTTCAGACTGAACATAGCCGAATCGGCTTGAGTAACCACAAATGGCATGGCTACATCAGTGGGACATAGTGGCTGGAATCCCAAGCTCACCTGAAAGGGGCTGTGGCCAGTTGAGTTGTGGAGAGCCTGATTATAACTGTTTTGTACATAGGGGAGGCTCTCATCCCATGTGCATGGATGCTTTGAATTGAACATGCGCAGTATGTGTACAATCATCCTGTTGACGACCTCTGTCTGGCCATCGGTTTGGGGATGGAAAGCTGTGGACTTGGTGAGCTTGGTATCCAGAATTGACCAAAGGATGGACCAAAATGTGCTGAGGATCCTGCTATCCCAATCTGATATGATAGACTGTGGGATCCCAAAGTGCACCCACACTCATTCAAAGAAGAGTTTAGCAGTGGCTTCTGCTGTGATATTATTCTTGCAATCCGCCATAATTGCCATCTTCGAGAATCTGTCAACAACCACAAAAACACAGTCATTTCCATGCTTAGTAGAAGGAAGTCCCAACATGTAATCCATGGAGATGGATTCCCAAGGTCGACTAGGGGTAGGTAGCAGAGTATAGAGGCCTTGCTTCTTGATGGTCAGTTTGGCAATGGCGCAAGCAGTGCAGGATCTGATGTACTTCCCGACATCCTGTCGAAGGTTTGTGATGGCAGTGTGGGTGCAGGCGTTAAGGAGAGCCTTTCAAATTTACTTACAATTGTTTCTAAATCCGGAGGAGTCGGGGTTAATTCTTCATTTTCATTTTCATTCATCAAATTTTGTAAAATTTGATTAATGAAAGTCACAAAAAATTTGAAAAAGTCCTTGAGACAATATCATCTCCTTTCAAGATGTTATAAATCCTTGAATTCAATTTCATTTAAAAATGAACTCAAAATCCTTTGGATCTATAATACTTTGGCATATGAATAGAGGTTAAACTTTTCCATCATAGTATTAAATTACTTATGAATAAATTGGTTCAAACCCCTTTAAAAAATATCAAACCTTAAGATTATAATGTTAACCCCATTTAACTCTAAGAACAAGAGTTTTGTCTTACGTTGAATTTTTTATGGGCCCCACGCATCAAATATGCAATAAACATTTATTGAATCAAATAACGCTATTCATACCTTGACTTATCAACCTCGCAACTTTGAAGGTGATTACCCTCAGATCTTCCACAAGACTGATCTGATAGAAATCGTGTTTTTTTAAGAGCTGAACTTTAACACACCGGAGCTACGTGAAATAGGAATTTTTATAAACACGACGTGTCCAAAATGTATTGGATCACGTTCTAATTTGAGAAAACCACTCCTCAGCCAAGAGGTACGCGAGACTAGTGGTAACTCTTTTTCAAAACCGCTTACTTAAATTTGGTATTGGACTGTGTTAAACTCAATTTTCTACTACTTTAAAACCGTCTTTCTCTGCATTAAAACTATGGTTCGATCTCAACCAATATTGTTCCACCAAACAGAGTCTCGATGCAAATTTAACATGTTCAAAAAATCAGATACTAACCTCTGATGCGTTCTTCATAAAAAGAGTTAAAAACTCATTGTTTTGAATTGACCTTTCACATAGAACATGGCCGCATGCAATTCATAACAAAGAATGAGGATTCGAATGGTTTTAAGTTAATACAAGCATATATCACAACCCTTCTCTACTATTATAACCAATGAAATATGAATCGATTTTGTCGATTTCAACAAAGGAACAGGGTTCAATCCTTAACAGTCTTTTATGCAAAATTTAAAATGCTTGAGTAAACAGAGATTTATTAATTCTATGCTCAATGAACAGAATCAGCTTCTTCGACCTCTTTTGAGTTTCTATATAGAAAATATTTCAATTGATTTCACCACATCATATACAAACTCAATTAAATCACGAAGGTGGAATCCTCCGGGGATTTCCAATATAAAACATAATTCTGAAACTTTGTAATCTTTATTAATTCAAATCCTCACAATAATTTCCCTTCGGCCAACTCCGAATTTCTCAATTACAGAGATTACAATTTATAGTTTTATTACAAAACAGAGACCTCCTCAATTAGGATCAAATTTCCTAAATTGAGACAAAATACTCCAAAAATCTATCAACTGCAGCTAGATATGCTCAACAAGCTCACACCTATTCAAACTACTTATCTCTAAATACTCTCCTAATTTATTACATAAAATAATAATATGAATTTGTTTGAGGGATTCAACCCTCTCATTAAATTTGACTTTCACCCAACAGTGTATGAATTTTTAACTCAGCTAACCACAACGTGTGAACAATATTTCACATTGCTGGCTAGGCTCTAATGCCCCTGCATCAGACTCCCGAGGACAAAATTCTTCATGGGCTCCTGTCCATGAGCTCCTTCACAGAACTGCCCAGTTTCTACAACATAGCTTCTATCATCCAAGTAGCATCTTCAATTGGTTGATCTTTCCATTTGATCAAGTACTGGAAGTACTCTTGTCCTCTGGTTATCTTAAAAACTTTCTTGTGTAAGATCATCTCCGGTTGTAATGGCTGCGTTGTAGGTAACTGTTTTACCCAGTCAATTTGCTCTTTGTCTTCTGATCCTTCATCTGTGCCACCATATTCATACCTGTACAAATTTGCAACATTAAATATTGGAGATATTCCAATATCAGATGGAAATTCAATTTCATAGGCATTATCAGAATATTTTCTCAGTATTTTGTATGGTCCTATCTTTTTAAACTTTAGTTTGTTATACTGCCTCTTTTGAAATCTGTCTTTCCTCAAGTGAGACAAAACTAAATCACCAACTTCAAATTGAACTTCTCTTCTACTCAAATCTTCTATGCTTGTGTACTTGATACTCTTGTCTTGTAGCTGCTGCTTTACCCACTCATGTATTACTTGAATCTTTGAAGCAAACTCTTCTCCTTCAGCACTTCTCATTTTTTCCTTTCCCAAGTTTCTCAATTCAGATATTCCCCTTAGGTGCATCCCATAAACAATATGGAATGGACTCTGTCCTTTACTTTTGTTCGGTGAATCATTGCATGCATATTCTGCCTGTGGTAAGATATGATCCCACTACTTAGGATGTTATCCTGCAAGACTTCTCAAAAGATTACCCAAACTTCTGTTCACTACCTCAGTCTGCCCATCAGTCTGAGGATGATAAGATGGGCTGAAATTTAGATTAGTACCAAGCTTCTTCCACAATGTCCTCCAAAAATGACCAACAAACCTCGTATCTCTATCAGAAAAAATACTTTTAGGCAACCCATGTAATCTAACAATTTCTTTGAAAAACAAATTGGCAACATGAGTAGCATCACTGGTTTTATAACATGGAATAAAATGTGCCATCTTTGAAAATATGTCAATAACAACAAAAATTGTACCATTCCCTCTCTGTGTCTTAGGCAATCCTAAAACAAAATCCATACTTACCATATCCCAAGGTCTGTCTGGAATAGGCAATGGAATGTACAAACCTGCATTTTGGCTTCTCCCTTTAGCATACTAACAAATTTTACAATTATTCACATACTTTTCCACTTCAGATCTCATTTTTGGCCAATAATAAAAATTACTCGGCTGTTCATAAGTTTTATCAATACCAAAATGTCCAACAAGTCCACCACTATGCTTTTCTCTGATTAAATTCTCTCTCATGGAACAATTTGGTATATACAATTGATTTATTCTGAACAATAAACCCTCTTGCAAGAAATAATCCAACCACTGACTTCTATCTATCAAAATAGGATTACAACATGCTTCAAATGCTTCCTTGAAATCCAAATCTATTTTATAGAGATCTTGAAGAAAATCAAAACCTACCACTTAAATTTGACTTTCTTGAACAAGAATGTTCTTCTCACTCAAGGCATCAACTACCTTATTGCTTGGCCACTTATGTGCTTCAAAACAAAGTTAAACTTTGAAGATATTCAACCCATTTAGCATGTTTTTGATTCAATTTAGGCTGCTGCATAATGTATTGTAAAGCATGATTATCTGAATATAGTACAAATTCTTTAGACATTAAATAATGTATCCACTTCTGCAATGCTTGTATTATTGCATAAAACTCTTTATCATAAGAAGAGTATTTTCTCCTTGTGTCATTTAGCTTCTCACTGAAATATGCTACAGGCCTATCTTCTTGACTTAAGACAGCTCCAATAACTTTTCCACTGGCATCACATTTTACTTGAAATGGTTTATTAAAATCAGGCAAGACTAAAACAAGTTTCTTATTTATTTTCTGCTTCAAAAACTGAAAATTATTTTCAGCTTCAACAGTCCACTTGAATGGTTGTTTGTCCTTCTTTATAGTTTCAATGATAGGTGCATTAATCTTGCTAAAATTCCTTATGAATTTTCTGTAAAAACTAGCAAGTACATGGAAAATTCTTACCTCAAAGACACTTTTAAGTGAAGGCCACTCCACAATTTCCCTTACCTTTTATGGGTCCATCTCTAATCCCTCAGCAGAAACAACAAAACCGAAATATACCAATTCTTCCTTCATGAATGAACATTTCTTCAGATTTATTAGCGATTTCTCTTGATGTAATTTCTTCAAGACATAATTAAGATGCCTTAAATGTTCTTCTTTTGTTTGGCTGTAAATTAGTATGTCATCTAGATATACTATTGCAAATTTACCAATAAATTCTCTTAACACTTCATTCATGAACCTCATAAAAGTACTGGGTGCATTTGATAAGCCAAAAGACATTACCAACCACTCATATAATCCCTCATTTGTCTTAAAGGTTGTTTTCCATTCATCACCTTCCCTTATCCTAATTTGATGATACCCACTTTTCAAATCAAGTTTTGAAAAATATCTTGCTCCACTCAAACAGTCCATTAAATCTTCAATTCTAGGTAAAGGAAATCTATACCTGATTGTTATCTTGTTAATTTCTCTTGAATTAGTGCACATTCTCCAACCTCCATCTTTCTTCGGACTCAAGACCGTAGGTACTGCAGAAGGACTCAAACTTTCTTTGACCAAACCTTTGTCAACTAATTCTTGCACTTGCTTTCTGATTTCTTCATTTTCTGTAGGAGTCATTCGGTAAGCTGCTTTGTTTGGCAGATTTGATCCTGGAATCAAATCTATATGATGGCTGAGTTTTCTTACAGGTGGTAACTCATCAGGCAAATCATCCACAATTATATCACAATAAATTTCCAACATTTCTTGAATTTCAATTGGCAAATCAGAATTTTTTGTAGAAGTAAGTACTACTTTAGGTTTGAAAACTAAAGCAAAATTTACCTCTTCATCTTCAATCTACTGCAAGTATTCTTTCCCACTCAGCAATAAAGCCTTTGGATTGGACTTTTGGTTTGATGCCTCTCCTTCTTCCATAGGTAGCAATGTTTTATACATACCATCCTTGAAAAAATTGTAGGTGTTCCTCTTACCATCATGAATTGTTGCTTTGTCATACTGCCAAGGTCTACCCAGTAGTATGTGACACACATCCATAGGCATCACATCACACATTACTTTATCCTTGTAGCTGCCCATTTGCAACTCTATTTCACATTGTTCTTTCACAATTAGCTGATGACCCTTCTGAAGCCATGACACCTTGTAGGGTGTTGGATGTTCCCTTGTCTTCAATTTTAATTTCTCTATCACCTCTATAGAGACCAAATTTTTTGTGCTGCCACTATCAATGACTAATTGACAGCATTTCCCCTGAAATTCGCATACACTTCTGAACAAAGTTTTCCTCTGTGCTAGTTCAACAACTTACTTTGTTTTTTTCAACAAAACTTTGTTAACAACCAAATATTCTCCCTTCTCTGGTACAATTTCTCTCTCTGCTTCAGGGAATTTTGCTGCTTCTTCAGTTTGAGCAACAATTTAATTTCTCTGACTTGTACCCACATTCTCTTTCTCTGGGCACTCATAGGCTCTATGTCCCAATTTGTTACATCGGTAACATCACACTTCCCTTCCTCTGCTTTTGCCTCCTCTTCCTCCGTAGTAATTTTTGCTGCCACTTGCATCACCTTCTGTGTGTGCATGCTAATGTGAGCTGTTGCTAGCTCCATCTCTTGGTGCTGTAGATCTCCCTCTACCACCTTAACTTACCTTTCCTCGGAAAGTACCTCTTCCTTTGGCAGACTGCTTTCTCAGCAGTTTCTCTTCAGCTTTCAAGGCCATTTGATAAGCCTCTTCTACTGTCTTAGGAGACAATATACTTATTTCATCCCGAATCTCCAATCTGAGACCATTCACATACCTGGAAATCTTCTCTACTGTGTCCTAGATCTATCCATCTCTTATGCTCACTTTGTATAATTCTTCTTTGTACTCTTTCACGGTCATTAGTCTCTGTCTAAGATTTTGCATTTGTCTAAATAATGTAAGCTAATAATCACTAGGAAAGAATTTACCTTTCAGCTTTGCCACCATTCTGCTCCAACTCTTCATTGGTTGTTTTCCATCTCTCCTTCTCTCTGCTTGCACTCCATCCCACCAAAGTGTTGCATATCCCTTCAGCCTTGTGACTGCAAATTTGACTCTCTTGTCTTCACCCATATATTCATAATCAAAGCATTTATTCATCTCATTGATCCAGTCTATCAACTCTTCTGGATTCAATCCTCCTGCAAAAGCTGATAATTCAAGTCTAGGCTTGGATGCAGAGCCTAAAACTGATTTAAAAAATCCCATATCAGGGGTAAGCTCAATATTGTCTTCTTCTTCTTCAGCTTTAGGTTCACTGACATCTTCAGCATCCCTTGTTTGTCCTACTTCAATTGCTTCCAATCTAGCTTGGATCTGCTGCATAGTCTCCAGTACTTCTGCATTAGCAACTGGCCTACCTCTTCTTGTACCAGCAACACCTCTACCAATTCGGAAAGCCATGCTAGATTTCTTCTTCTGACTCTTGGAAGTCTGTTCAATCTCTGGAAAATGCTTGGAAGTCTGCTTTGATACCACAAATGATGGCAGTGTGGGTGCAGGCATTAAGGAGAGCCTTTCAAATTTACTTACAATTGTTTCTAACTCTGGAGGAGTCGGGGTTAATTCTTCATTTTCATTTTCATTCATCAAATTTTGTAAATTTTGATTAATGAAAGTCAAAAAAAATCTTAAAAAGTCCTTGAGACAATATCAACTCCTTTCAAGATGTTATAAATCCTTGAATTCAATTTCATTTAAAAACCAACTCAAAATCCTTTGGATCTATAATACTTTGGCATATGAATAGAGGTTAAAATTTTCCATCATAGTATTAAATTACTTATGAATAAATTGTTTCAAACCCCTTTAAAAAATATCAAACCTTAAGATTATAATGTTAACCCCATTTAACTATAAGAACAAGAGTTTTGTCTTACGTTGAATTTTTTATGGGCCCCATGCATCAAATATGCAATAAACATTTATTGACTCAAAGAATGTTGTTCATACCTTGACTTATCAACCTCGCAACTTTGAAGGTGATTAACCTCAGATCTTCCACAAGACTGATTTGATAGACATCGTGTTTTTTTAAGAGCTGAACTTTAACACACTGGAGCTACGTGAAATAGGAAGTTTTATAAACACGATGTGTCCAAAATGTATTGGATCGCGTTCTAATTTGAGAAAACGCTCCTCATCCAAGAGGCATGTGAGACCAGTGGTAACTCTTTTTCAAAACTGCTTACTTCAATTTGGTATTGGACTGCGTTAAACTCAAGATTCCGCTCCTTTAAAACCGTCTTTCTCTACGTTAACACTGTGGTTCGATCTCAACCAATATCGTTCCACCAAACAGAGTCTCGATGCAGATTTAACATATTCAAAAAATCAGATATTAACATCTGATGCGTTCTTCATAAAAAGAGTTAAAAACTCATCATTTTGTATTGACATTTCACATAGAACAAGGCTGCATGCAATTCATAACAAAGAACGAGGATTCGAATGGTTTTAAGTTAATAAAAGTGTATATCACAACCCTTCTCTACTATTATAACCAACGAAATATGAATCGATTTTGTCGATTACAACAAAGGAACAGGATTCAATCCTTAACAGACTTTTATGCAGAATTTAACATGCCTGAGTAAACAGAGATTTATTAATTCTACGCTCAATGAACAGAATCAGCTTCTTTGACCTCTTTTGAGTTTCTATACGGAAAATATTTCAATTGATTTCACCACAGCATATACAAACTCAATTAAATCATGAAGGTGGAATCCTCCAGAGATTGCCAATATAAACCATAATTCAGAAACTTTGCAATCTTTATTAATTCAAATCCTCACAATAATTTCCTTTTGGCCAACTCCGAATTTCTCAATTACAGAGATTACAATTTATATTTTTATTACAAAATAGAGACCTCCTCAATTAGGATCATATTTCCTAAATTGAGACAAAATCCTCCTAAAATCTATCAACTGCAGCTAGATATGCTCAACAAGCTCACACCTATTCAAACTACTTATCTCTAAATACTCTCCTAATTTATTACAGAAAATAATAATATGAATTTGTTTGAGGGATTCAACCCTCTCATTAAATTTGACTTTCACCCATCAGTGAATGAATTTTTAACTCAGCTAACCACAACATGTGAACAATCTTTCACATTGCTGGCTAGGCTCTAATGCCCCTGCATCAGTTCGGCCAATAGAAATACTTTTGCAGTACTGCCACTATTTTCTTGACCCAAAAATGACGAGCGACTCGGCTGTAGTGTGCTTCCCATATCATCTTGACACGCTCGCTTGAAGGAACACAAAGGTGTCCCAGGTGACATAACAGTGCATCTTGGAGCTGAAAATTTGGAACTTGCGTACCTCCCAAGAGTGCCTTGTATGTATGGCCAAATTTTGGATTTCTCTCATAGATAATTGGCCAATAAGAAGTCTCATGCCCATAAGAGTTGAGAACGGTAGATAGTGCCATGATCGGTGGTCGGCTGAGGCAATCTGCAACATTATTGGTGATACCCTTCTTGTACTTCATGTTCAAATGAAACTGTTGTAGATATGTGGACCACTTCTGATGGCGATCATCCTGCAACTTCCCTTGCATCTGTATGAATTGTAGGGGGCGGTGGTCTATGTGGATGATTGTTTCCTTCCTCAAAATGTAATGCTTCCATTGTCGACAAGCCTGCACAATGGAATACATTTATTTATCATAAGTTGGATACTTGTGAACTGTGTTGGACAATGTCTCACTGTGATATGTCACTGGATGTCCATGTTGAGTAAGAACTACCCCAATAGCATAGTCAAAGGCATCTGTTTCAATCTCAAATGGTTGTTGCAAGTCTGGTAACGTGAGCACTGGGGCAGAATAGAGGCGATGTTTCAACTTTATGAACGCCTTATGTTGAGATTCTAACCAAAATAATTTTTCTTTTTCTCCTCCCTTGGTGACTTGACTCAAGGGCTAAGTAATATGAGAGAATCCCAACACGAACCTGCAGTAGAAATTAGCCAGACCCAGAAAGCTGCGAAGCTCTGTTAGAGTGGTTGGGGCTGGCTAATCCTGAATGAATTGGATCTTGGTTGGATCCACATACACCCCCCTTTCATCAATAATGTATCCCAGATATTGAACCTGGGTCATGCCAAAAGTGCACTTCTCCAAATTGGCACACAACTTGTGTTGCCGCAGTGTTTGGAGGACTTGTCGGATGTGGTGGAGGTGCTTTCCCAAGTCTAGATGAAGATCAGAATGTCATCCAAGTACACCACTAAAAATGAGTTGGTGAATGGCTAAAATATGTCATCCATCATCCTCATGAAGGTTGCGGGAGCATTCTTCCACCCGAAATGCATGACCAGCCATTCAAAAAGGCCCTCCTTAGCTTTGAAGGTAGTCTTCCATACATCGGAGGGTTCGATTGGTACCTGGTGATACCCAGACTTTAAGTCGATCTTGCTGAAATATTTCGCCCCTCTCAATTGGTCTAGAAGGTCATCTATCTGTGGGATTAGGTACCTATTTCGGACAGTGATCTTGTTCAACACCTGATAGTCAATACAAAGTCTCCATGTCCCATCCTTCTTCTGTACCAACACGATCGGGCTCCCACAGGTCGATGAACTTGGGAAGATGTGACCTTTTTGCAATAGCTCCTGAATCTGCCTCTTTATTTCATCATTCTCCAGGAAAGAGCACCGATAGATCGGTCCATTGGGTAGCGACACACCTGGGGTCAGATCAATGGGATGCTTGACTTGACAGTGTAGAGGAACCCCTGTGGGTGAGGTGAAGATGTCCCCGTAATCCTCCACAACCTTGTCCATTTGTTGTTGGTGTGCAGAGGAGCCCTGTCTGGAGGTTGTGGCCACTGTCTTCTTCTTTCCTTGGGGGTGGATCATCAGGAAAACAAATTTTTTGATTTTGAAAATAATCTTACTGCATTGTTTTGCAGTAACCAAAGAGATAGCGACAAGCGGTGGTACCTCTGGTATCCTATACAACTTATTTCCCAAAGTGAAAATAACAGCACGAGGCCAAGACTCATACAAAGCATGTCTCTTCCACAAGTATGGTTGGCATAATAGTAAATCAAAAACATCAATAGGAGCAACGTCACATAATACCTCATCCGTGAAGGGTTTGATGCTGTAGGGAAGGCAACACTGCTAGCTGACGCGTAGATCCCTTCCTTGGTGAAGCCACCCGATGGTGTATGGATGTGGGTGCACTATGGTCGGCAAGCCCAACTGCTTCATGGTGTCTGTTGAAATGAGGTTCTTTTGGATCCCATTTTCGACAATGAACTGTAGTGGGGAACCCTTTACCCACATTTGGGAGTGGAAGAGACGCTCCTCCTCCTCTGGATCTTCTGGTTCCTCCTTTTGGATCTTCACAGTGGAAACAGTGGCGTTGGGCTCCGCATCAATAATATGTTTCCCTTTGTCATTTCCCTTGTTAGGTTCTGATTCAGAGTCAGAGCATGCATTTGACTCAGAAGCCCTCATCTTGGCCACCAGCGACTGCTTGTCCTGACACTCACTTGTTTTGTGAGTGGAGCTCTTATGAAACTCACACCAATTTCCTGTGTCCTTCTTTAGCTTCACGGTGTGGTTCTTTGCTTGTGGCTTTGACAGTTTGTCTTGGGCCACCATGCCTTGGATTTTTCCTTTGTTCTATGATTTAGGGGCACCTTTCCCTTGCTTTTTATTTGCAAATCCAAAGTCTCGCTTCTTCTATTTGAATTTCTGCTCAATCTTGGCAACACACCGGTATGCCGTACTAAGTGAGGAGATGTCGAGGAACTCCATTTCCTCTTGAATGTATCTGTGTAGACAACTGCGATAATTTAGCACTAAATGTTTCTTTGAATCTTTGATACCCAAATTTTTGCGTAGGGTATGGAACATATTCGTCAGCTCATGCACATCTTGATCCCTTTGTTGTCGCAGCGTCGTCCATTGTATGTACTTGTCCTCATAGCTCCCTATGGGATAGTATTGTTCCTTGATGGCGTCTCAGAAATAATTCCAAGTGGGTACGGCTGAGAACAGAGAGGGTTCTGTCTTGTCCTTTTTCTCACAGTAGGTTTCCCAGCAATCCTTGACATGGGGGGTAGCTTTGAGGAGTGCAAAAATATTTTTCTCTCGGTCGGAAAAGTCATGAACCGAGAAATATACTTCCAATAGATTCAACCATCTATCTACAGCATCTTCATCTATTTGACCCTAAAATATGGGAAAGTCAAAGTTTACTTGTACCTTAAAGAGAGTCGCGCTTCCAGAGTGGCTTTTGGATGCAGATGCGTGGCCAGTGGGCAGTCATTGAAGGATCTGGGCAAAGTTTCCATCATCGCGTTCCTTTGTTTTTTGAGGGCCTCCTCGAGAAATATTTTGATAGGATCTCCTACTCCCTCATCTTTCTTTTCGTCCCCATGTGCAGCCGTCGAGGTTTGTGTGGCTGATCTTGCAAAGGTTCCACCAGATCGAGCCCTAACTCCTTATACCCTGACCTCATTGGGGACATGCAAAGAAGGATCGAGAAAAAGCAGACCGCTCTAATATCACTGATCTGGATTTATGCAGGAATGCAAAAGAATACACATATAACCAGAAATATAAAGATGCAGCGAAAATAACACTTCATTTCATTAATATCAAAGAACTAAAATTTGCTTACAAACAGAATGCAAAATAACTAGCTAGGGTGCTGGTAGTTTATCTCTGAGAAGAAATGTGGCGGCTACAGGCCTCTAAAATATGTTACAATGAGGCTCGAGGGCCTATTTATTATTGAGAAATAATGGAGAACTCTAAACATCCAGAAACCTAACCATAGGAGATGAAGCACCAAAACTATGGGCCCCGTTTGGGTAAATTGGTGTTTCAACTTCTCAGGGACGTAACTTTGGCATACTATCTCCGTTTGACACACATGATACATCATTAGAAAGATCTATCCGAGGAATAAAACTACCACCATGAATATCAATTCTGGAATGGAATCATATGTGCTGCAGACGCGATGCCCAAAAAATGTCGTTTAGGGCCTCAAAACGGCTCCGGAAGTTTACGACTTGAAAAACTGCAAAAAATAGTAAGTTGTGCCAAAACTGAAAAACTGAAAGAGAAAATGGTGGGGCCCCAAGTGGAATAGGCGGGTGGCCACCAATATCCACCTGGATCATCTAAAATGGGCCTCCTAAGGAATTTATAGAATAATAGTGGAAACAATAAAATAAGATTAGATTACATCATCAAATTAGAGGGAAATTTTTTTATTTTTTCAACTTATCTCCCTATGGGTTTACTCAAATTTCGAGCGGAAACACTCATTGGATGCATAATTTTATTTTGCATCCAAGGATTACCCAGGGTGCATACTTTCAATGGACCCTGCTACACGAAAAATGAGAAATACATGAAAAAACATGATTGCAATCACATTTTTTCATGTATTTCTCATTTTTGTGTAGCAGGGTCCATCGAAAGTATGCAACACGGGTACTCATTGGATGAGGAATTAAATTTTGCATCCATCAAGTACTCCCGCTCAAAATTTGAGTAAAACATTAGGGATATATGTTGAAAATATGAGTTGAAAAAGTAGTATTATTATTTTTTAATCTTTTTACTTTTTAACTCCAAAAATGGTGAATCATCCCCCATGGTTGACATCATCATCTTGAATCCTATTGGTTCTTATAAATTTTACTTCGGTTGTACATTTTTCTTTGGGGGCCCATTTTATGCCTCAAAATTCCTTTAATAGGGAGTCCTTAGCACTATGATAGAGGTATTTTCATACATTTCAAGGCTTGACTTATTAAAATCAGTGAGCATCAATATATGATGGTGTTTCTATCAATGAAAAAGGGGGGGATTGTTGCAAATAATTTTTTCATTGATGATAATAAGTGCCATTGATGCCAAAGGGGATGTTCAAGATAGCAACAATATCATTCATAGGTCAAATGAAGCAATATCTCAACTGGATATCTTAAACACCCTTATCATGTGGAGTCAAAGGAATCTTGGAATTTATTGAGTTTTTGACAAGGCTATGATGCCCTAATTATATTATAAATAACATGGTTATGTAGGCCTCATCAAGACCATTCCAACTATGTATATGTAATGTTCCTTTTTTAGAAACATTGTCAAATGACAAGGAAAATCTATTCCAGAGATAGACTGCAGGGGCATTTACTAGATTTGTCACCTTTGAACAAAGGATGAGCTCTAGAGGCTACCTGGCCCACTAGCAGACTCTGTCTATAGAGTGATTTTCAAAGGACAATATCCCCAAATAGGGAAATACACAAGATTGGGAAACCCCAACATTGCAGCTACAGTAATAACAAATACATCAAATGGAAATATTTGTGAATCATATACACATGAAATGCTGGAAAACTCAATGGCCATCACATTAATACATAGAAGCAAATAAGAATACAAATCCTCAAGGGAATGATCACTCAAGAAAGGCACTAGAAGCCTCAAGAAACCTGTACATGTAAATATGAAATACATAGCTACATAAAAAAAACCCTAGGCCATGATTGCACAGTTATAGAGAGGAACTGCTGCATAAATAATGATAATACATAGATATAGAAGTATGAGGCTCAAATAAAGTGGGGGAGCAAGATCTCAACCCCTGAAAACATACAATATACAATCCTTGAAAGGATTGGCTGAAATAAGTACAAAATGGAAAATCTGCAGAAATGTCGGAGTAGCTGGGTAGCAGCTACTCAAGAGCTGGAAATACATGGAGAAGGCTTAAATGTTTGCAACAACTGAAGAACCCTCCTCCAATGGAAATCTTAAGTGAAAGGCTGATCCTTTCACCCGAGATTCCTCTCCAAATGAATGTCAATCCCTCACAGCAAATATGCACCAAGAAAAATGTTGTCAAAGAGAGGGAATGTGCTGCCTCTGATGGAAAGTGGTTGGCCTGATGCCAAAGATGGTGGGATATGCTCAATAACCACCATTTCTGATCTCCCAATGAATAGAACTTCTCTCCATTGAAAAACAAGCTTTGGATGGTGTATGGAAACCTCCTCGACAACACCTAGCAACATTGCACAATAACTGCTGCAGAAACTGCGCTGATGTAGATGGCTGAAGCTATGGCCTAAATGCCTGAATATGGGGAATGGAGTGAAATACTTCATGATCTACTCAAGAAGGAGAGGAAATCCTCAACAGGACTCCCTCGTGCCCGAGGGCACTGCAGCTCTGCTGAACAGCAGGAGGCAGCAACAAGTCTTCAAGACTCAAATGTAAAATGATCAAAGATAATATCAATGGCTACCTTGCTCCTCTTTTAAACAAGTTAGCCTCTCCTCCATGGGCCCTACTTCGAATTAGGGTTTCCTCCATCTAGAATCTTCCTTGCTACGTTGTTCCACATAGTGCTTTCCAACTCATGCCAACGCAGTTTGACTTGGTCAACCTTGGCCAAGCATGTATGCAAAAACCTCCTTTCACACATGGAGGTGTGAAATCCAGCTCTAATATGATCCCCTTTCATATTTAGAGGATTTTTGTTCTCTAATCAGGCAAATAATGGGTCCCCTACCCATTTTATTCATATCCTTAACAAAAATTAATGTTCCATAAAATTTGGAACATTACAATATATCACTCTGAAAAAATCCTCTTGGATGAGAAGTTATGGCTATTTGAAAGTCAACATTAATTGGGTATCCAAAACTATAGGAACAAAAAATCAAATTTTAAATGCATTAAATGGTTTTCATCTTCAAGAAGATATATGGAAAATAGAAATCCAAAATGCATGAACTTTAAAATTGTTAAATTTTGAGCACATTTTCAATAACAGGGGAGATTCGATGACCAATTGATATATTGAATGACATATGATACATCAATCTACAAAATATTTAACAAGGGTCGTTGGATTTTCCCATTGCGACATGTGCCAATGCTCTATTGGCTGATGATGTGGCCTTCCTACATAGTCAACAAGAGTGACACATGGTAGTGTATGATTGGTTAGATGACATGGCCCCCCTTGCAAAATCAACAAGAGCGACACATGGCAATAATTGGTTGGATGACGTGGCCTCCCAACACAGCCAGTAGATGTAATCGATACAATGACGTGGTCACTCGCATAATCAATAAGAGTGACATATGGAAATAATTGGTTAGATGATGTGGACTCCCCAGTGAGGTCAACATAGTGACGCAACGACTCCAGGGACTACCACATGGAAGATGGATTTGGCATGTTTTTAATGGAAAAAATCTCAGAAACAGGTGACACATGGAACCCCTCATGGGTTGGCCCATGACATTATGATGATGTCATCATGTAGATGGCCATTGGCCCCTAGGTGAGGGTCACATGGCGAGGTCATATGAAGTTTGCCTACAAAATTAAGGTTAGGTCACATGGTCATTATAGGTCATGGTCATATCACCAGAGGGGCTAAGCCCCTATTTATATGCTCGTCTAACAAAATGTATGGTGAGCTACGAGGTCAACTGAGATCACACCACATGCATATATACCAGTGGAAAAAAGTTGTTAAAAATAATTAACTAATCAAATTAATATAGCATACATCTATAGTATAGTAGTAAAGCTTGGCATGGTACCGCGATTAATATGTGATTACTGGTTTGAGCGATCTGTGTATGGCATTGCACATGGAGATGTAACCCATATTTTGGTGGAATCATCATTCTGTAGTTATTGGTTTGAGCATTCTGTGTATGGTGTTGTCTGCATAAAATTAACAAATATTTTGGTAGAATGATCTATTCGTGGTTATGGTCCAAGCATTTTATGTATACCATTGTCCACAAAGACTGAATACATAATTTACTGGCATACTTTGTATGTGATTATTGGTTTGAGTGTTCTGTGTATGACATTTCCTGTGGAAACTTAACACATATTTTGGTGGCAGGATTGGTTTATGGTTATTTTTTCGTGTATTCTATGTATGACATTGTGTGGAGAGATTTAACACATATTTTGGTGGCAAAATTGGTTTGTGGTTATTGGTTTGAAATTTTTGTGTACAAAATTTCCTGTGGAGACTTAAAAAATATTTTGGTGCCATGAATGGTTTGTGGTTATTAGTTTGAGTATTTTGTGTATATGTATGTGGTGTTTCCTTGATCAAGTGTTCAAAATTACGCTAAAAATTGAGAGTTATCAGAATGGTGTGGAACCTAAAAGACCATGTAGATCTCATCATTCTAAATCTGGCACAACTCGTTTCGTGGAAAATCAACACCTTATGCTCTTGGAAACAAGTTTTTTTCGTTTTCCCAAACATGAAAAAGTTTGGCAAAATTGTGCAGGCTTCCTAGTCAGCAGTCCATACAACTAACTGGGCATGGTTGACTAGGCAGGGTTGACTAATCAAGTCGTGCCACTTTTCTGAATTTGTGTGGTGTATTTTCATTGGATGGTTGGTGGCCAACCACATGCTTCCATGTGGCCCAATCAGAGGTCACCATGTGGAAACACGGGGGACACTAAAAATTTGTTTTTAAGTCCAAACTGCACCAATGCATGAGTCAACACCGTGACCTCCATCAATATAGCGCCAAGTCTTAACCAAATGGACTATACAAATGTTCCTACAAACCATACATTACATACCTTAATTAAAGTGCATGTGGTGGAGGTTTGGGGGTAGGGGCTAGGGCTTAACCCCCCCTCCCCTATATGACATACCATACAACCAAGGGCCCAGAACCAGGGGCGCGGTGGAGGTGCCAAAGTTATTTAATTCAAAAATTAATTAAATCCACTAACCATTATGGTTTTAAATTCGAATTTTAGGCGTTATTATGTATTTTAATGATTCGACAATTTCACCTGGAATTCCAAAAATTTGTTGCTCGGTTAGTCGAAATCAGGGAAAATTTGTAGGACAGTTCTAGATTTTGGGGAATTTGTGGTGCAGTTAGCAGCAAAAATAGGGAGGCTCATAACTTCTTCAGGTTTTAACCAATTTTGCAGCAAAAAGAGGCTAGACGAAAATTTTTGACAATTTTGGAGTTGATGGAATAGTTTTGAAGCCATTTGAGCACTTTAAATGTATGTAATCACCATTTTGAGCATTATGAAAGAGGGCCAAGCCATTGGAAGTTGGACCATGGAGACGTAGCCCAGGAGGGGTGAACTTATTCATCATTTTTTGTGTTGTGGTTATTTTTATGGTGTATTTGTTTGTTATTTCTGTTATTTCAGAGTTTTAAATTCATGTTTTATGTGTTTAAAAATTTAACGTAAAGGCCCATAAAACTCAATTTTTAACACTTACAATTTACAAACCCTCAAGCACATTTTAAATAAGATCTCATAAATATCACATTTGGTATCAGAGCTTAGGTTTTCATTTCTATTGTGATGATTTAATTATTTGCAAGTGTATGTGATGCTTACAAGGTTGAAGCTCAAGAGAGGAGAAGGAAAGTTTGTGGTTGCAAGTCCTCAAGTTAGGTCAAGGCCAAGGAAGCCCATTTGCCTCAATTTCCACCACAAGTTTCACCTCAAATTGCAGTTGAAGCTTCAAAAATCATGTGTCATGAAGGAGGAGTTGATAATATGTCATGTGAAAAAAATACTTTCAGGAAATCGTGCTTTGACATGACTGAAATAGTTAAGGTTATCTATGAAGAGAGAACTTCAAGATTCGAGAGTGAAAGCTCCAAGCCCTCAAAAGGAGAGGGTTTTTCTGGAGGAAAATAAGGAGATGATGACAAAACTTCAAAAGGAAATGGTGATAAAGCATGTTAAGGTATCCACCTCTTGGATATATATTATTGTTTCACTTAGAAGACAATTTTATCCATTAGCTTACATGCAAAACACTATTATGGATTGGCATAATTTTAGGCAACTAAAGGGTCAAAGTGTGCAAAGTTACACCCAAGAATTTAGAAGAAGGTGTTTGATATTAGGTGTAGACTTGAATTTCACAAGACACTTTGTTGAAATATATTGGGGGTTTACAAAATATTTAAGGCATACTATCCTTATGTTTAATACTACAAGTTTAAATGAGGTTTGTGTTCAAGAAACACATCTTGAATCAAGAGGGAAAAAAATTTCACAAGAGGGTAGCAAGAAGCCATTCACAAGTGGAGACAAGGGTAAGAGTAAGTTCAAAGGGAAAGGAAAGAAGAATGCATCAGTCAAGAAGGAAGGAGAACAACTAACATGCAAACATTTTTCCAGAGGGGGTCATGATGAACCTCATTGTTGGAAGCTTCATCTTAAGATGAAACCAAAGAATTTTAACAACAAAGGGAAGCAAAAGACAGTTGCAACTACACAACATGACTTAGGCTTCAATTCAAGAGATGAAACAAAGACCACAAAAATGGGAATGAAAGTTAAGGACATAGAAATCACTAGCTCTTCAAGTTGTCCTAATGATACTCAAGATGATAAAACTAGAATTGAGCTTCTCCATATTTAGGTTATTTCAAAGCACACCAAAATTGATACACTCTTTGATAGTGGTTCACAAGAAATTTTGATTTCCAAAGACTTATTCAAGATGTTAAATTTAGAGACCATTCCTCATCCAAGACTTTATCCCTTAGGTTGGATATGCAAGAATGAAAACAAGTTATGAGGAAATGCATACTTTGATTTGCAATTACAACAAACTTTGTTGACGAAGTTGAACCTGATGTAGTTCCACTTGATATTTCCAGAATTGTTTTGGGAAGCCCATATTTGTATGATAGGAAAGGTATTTTTCATCGTCATGAAAAAACGTATCAATTGTTTAAATATTGTATTGAGTACATTGTGAGAGCACATTGACAAAAACTAAATATTTCACTTGTAAATGTCAAAAAAATGAAGAGAATCATTAACTATAGCAAGAAATTTGTGCTTTTAATGGTTAAACAAAAGAATGATGTTGAAAATGAAGCTTTTCAAGGTTGTGACTCAAGATTAAAATATGATTTGGTTGAGGTTGTTAACCAATATTATGAGATGTTTCAGGAGCCAAAAGAATTGCCTCCCAAGAGGGGAATCCAACATGAAATACAATTGCAACACTATTTTCCTCTTCCTAACATTGGCATGTAAAGTATGTTAGTGATGGAAAGTGCATAAATTAAAAATAAAATTCAAGAGTTGTTGGAAAAAAAGATCATTAGACCAAGTACTCATCCATGTGGTTCACCTATTGTTTTGGTGCCAAAGAAGGATGGAACATGGCGCATGTGTGTGGACTTTCATCCATTGAAAAAAATTACAGTAAATAACCGTTACCCACTTCTTAGAATTTTTTATTTACTTAATATATTGAAATAAGTGAAGTATTTTACGAATTTGGACTTATGGAGTGGCTATCATCAAATTATAATTTCTGAAGGTGACATATGGAATATAGCATTCAAAACAAAACAAGGTTTGTTTGAATGCATAGTTATGCCTTTTGGTCTTTGCAATGTTCCTACTACCTTTATGCGTGTGATGAATGATGTATTGAGGCCATTTCTAGATGAATTTGTGATAGTATACTTAGATAAAATCTTTATTTTCAGTGAATATCATGAACAACATGTCATGCATGTCAAAAAGGTACTTGATGTCTTGAATAAAGAACAATTGTTTTTAAAGATGTCAAAGTGTGATTTTGGAAAAAAATCTTTATTGTATTTGGGTCATATTGTTGGAGGAGATGAACTGAAAATAGATCCCTCGAAGGTTGATGTCATTTTGAATTTTCCAAAACCAAAAACAATTACGGAGGTAAGAATTGTTTTGGGAGCAGCCAAATGTTGGAGGAATTTTATTTCTAACTTTTCTTCTATTGTAGCTCCATTGCATGCATTGATAAGTGTGAAGCAGGTCTTCTAGTGGGGAGGTAAACAGAAAAAGGCATTTGATGCATTGAAGGAAAAGATCAGTTCATCTCCAGTACTTTCACTTCCAGACTTGAGACAGTCATTTGAGATTCAGACTGATGCTAGTGACTATGCCATGGGTGCGGTCCTCATGAAACATAGTAAGCCCATTTGTTTTCATTATGACAAGGAATTGTATTCCTTGGTGCAAAGTATGAAAAAGTGGAAACACTAGTTGATGGGAAAGGAAACAACCATTCACATTAATCATCAACCATTTCAATACTTGCAATCACAAACAAAGTTGCAACTATCAAGGCACATTCGATGGATCGATTTTCTTCAACACTTCCACTTGGTGATAAGGTATAAGGAAGGTATCTAAAATAAAGTTGCTGACATACTTTCTAGGCCTATTGTTAGTGTTGATAATATTCTTAAGCATAATTCTATTTTTCATGATAGCTATGTTGAAAAATATGCTTTAGATAATGATTTTCAAGATGTATATGCAACTTTGATTCAAGGGAACCAAGTAGAGGAATTATATTATCACATGCATGATAACTTGTTGTACCATCTTGGTAAGCTTTGTATTCCACAGGGACAAAGAGTCAACATCATAAGGGAGGAACATACTTCTATTATTGCTGGTCATTTTAGTGTAAGTAAGATGGTGGCACATCTACAAAGGTATTGTTATTGGCCTCGTATGCTTGAAAGTGTGTCATGCTTTATTAGATTTTTTTCATTATGTGTTGTCAGTAAGCCTAGAAATAGAAAGTTAGGATTGTACACAGCACTTCCAATACCTTCCTGTCCATGGGAGAGTGTCTCTATGGATTGTTTTGGAGGTATTCCTACGTCAAAAAGGAATCATGTTTATCTTTTTCTAGTTATGGATAGGTTCAGAAAAATGTTTATTTTGATGCCATGTAAAAATAAAATTATAGTCGAATAAACTTCTTAGTTATTCTTTCACAAATTCACAATGTTTCAGTGCATTTTGGATTTCCCACATCCATTGTTAGTGATCGAGATTCTCTCTTTGTTGAAAATTTTTGTTCAAGCTTGTGGGGATTCATGGAAAACAAATTGAAAAAGAGTACAACATTTCATCCACAAATAGATGGTCAAACAGAGGTGGTGAAAAGGATGGTGATACATCTTCTTCGTGATTATTGAAACAATAATCCTAAGTTGTGGGATGAAAACTTGCACTATATTCAGCATGCTTACAACCAGGCCAAGCACTCTTCAACTCAAACATCACCATTTGAGGCATATTTTGGATACTTTATAAATCTCCTTTGTATTTCATTTTTAGAAAGGATGTTGTTATTGATGGTCATAGTGATAAAGACAAAGCTAAACGGTTCATTGAAAAAATCTTATTGGTGCATCTTGCAGTTCAAGAACAGTTGGAAAAGATCCAATTCAAGTACAAAACAAGGCATGATAAGCATCATGTAGATCAAAAATTCCAAGTTGGTGATGAAGTTTCGCTTCACATTAGCAAATAATGGCTTCAAGGAGAAGGTAAAAAACTGAAACCAATTCAATATGGTCCATTCATAATTTTAGAAAAGATTGGTGATAATGCCTGCACATTGGATTTTCCTTCATATATGAAAATTTATATTGTTGTTAATGTTGAGAACTTAAGGTTGTATGAGCTGCCTTTGATTGAAGATCAATGAGAAAATGTTTAGATTCCTTCCATCGAGGTTTTTTCTCTTGAATACCTTGATGAACTACAGCAAGACACCATTCTTGACTGAAGTACAAGGTCTTAAAAATGAGGGAATGTGAAATACCTTCGTTTGGGGCTCAAAGGAACAAATCCAAGAAAAGCCAAATGGATTGAGATTGGAAAGGTGAGGGAATTTTACCCTCATCTACAGAACAAATGAAAGTGATATTTTGGGGTCCAAAAGCTTCATGTGGGGATGAGTGATCAGGTGCTCAAAATTATGCTAAAAAATGAACATTGTCAGAATTGGTGTGGAACCTAAACGGTCGTATATATCTCGTCATTCTAAATCCGGCACAAATCATTTCATGGAAAACTGATAGTGTATGCTCTTGGCAACACATATCATTTGTTTTCCCAAACATGCAAAAAATTAGCAAAATTGTGCAGGCTTCCTAGTCAGCAATTCGTACAGATCACTTGGCATGGTTGACTAGTCAAGATTGACTGGGAAGGTTTGACCACTCAGGTCTTGCCACTTATCCAAATTTAGTGTTGATCAGTGGTTTTCATTGATGTCAAACCAAGAAGCACCAGGGGCTACCTCGATATTGCATGGTAATTTTTACCTACAAAATTACTATATTCTAGGTCAAGAATATTTTTTATGGCTTCTACTTGTCGAGATGTTTCTATTGATATATGGCACGCCATGTTTCTTTGCGGTTTGAGAGATATTCATGTTTGAAGTTTGTAACCCCAATTAGTGGGATAAAACCCCATGGGGTTGTGGCATGGGTCATTGAAAAGTCAATAATTGATCATTTTTAAGCTCCTAAAATCCCTCCCACGTTCACTTGTTAAATCCCCTCTCAAACTAAGCATTTATATAAATTGTGATCCTCATATCCTCCTTATGCAGGGATTTATCTACCTAAAACAGGTCATTGTGGAATTTTCGCTCTAACTTGTCTACTAGAAAGGTTCAGAAGCTGAAATTTTTATGAGGTGAAGAAAAATTCCCGAGGAATCTCCTGTAAAAATTTCAGATCAAGGTGCGCAACATTTTTAGAGATATGATCTGTGGAAGTCAGTGTTTATGTAGGCTCCTGAACATCATCTCAAAGAAGTGACCTTGGGAAAATCATCATAACTCTCTCTCTGAGTATCGGATTGAAATTATGGAAAATTTGCCAAATATTTCATGGAATTTAGTTTACAATGTATCAATTTCAGAGCCGAATGAAGAAACAGTGACACATGGCACGCCATATAAGTTTACTCTACCAAACCAGTCCATAATTAGGTCATTGTGAGAGATTAGGCATAAATCTCTCTTGAAGAATCCAAATTGGGTCAGACTTGTGGCATTGGAAAGAAGACTCAGAGGAATAATATAGAATAAAAAATAACATATTGGGGATCTGAAATAACAGAGATAAACTAGATTTAATATCGAGCTCCTAGAAGGAAAGAAAAAGCTAGATCTTGTGTTGTCAATGACTGCAAAGGACTAGACTTTATAGGGTAGCAAAGCAAAGAGAGGTGTAGCAGAGGGTAGCATGACAAGAGCATCAATCAAGGTGTATAAAAACAACAAGAATTTCATCACATGAATACTTCAAGTGGGCAACACTTCATACAGTCACTGTAAAGGTATCATTGTACTAAGTCATTGTAAATACATCATTGTAAAAATTGTACTAGTGTCTATCTGCCAAGAGTTGAAGAGGCAATGTCGGGAGGTATAGGATCATCATTAGGTGGTTATATCATAGTTTGGGTTATGGTCTAGTGTGTCTTATTCTTCTACATCATTCTATATCATTGTAAAGTGGACCATTTTCCCTGGTACAGGAGTCCATTCTTCTTTCATTCTTCTATAGGGTGGTAGGGTGGTGCTAGGCTAGTGCATGAAGTCACCAATAGGTTCAATTCTGTGAAAAATTCAGGGTGGTAGGGTGGTGCTAGGGTGATTTGTATCTCATTGGGTGTTGGGGCATCCATTCAGTTGACTACTAAAGAATCTCGGGCATTGGAGCATCCATCCAG
This sequence comes from Pinus albicaulis, assembly GCA_034641835.2. NCBI lineage: Eukaryota > Viridiplantae > Streptophyta > Pinopsida > Pinales > Pinaceae > Pinus > Pinus albicaulis. The sequence continues at coordinate 204,629 of JAXQQM020062118.1, forward strand.
TGGGAGCTGGAGAAAAATGCTTTTCTAGATTCTAGGAAGTTTAAGCTTTATTTTTTATTTGATTTGAATATTAAACAATTATTAGAAAATAATTCAGGTGGTTTTTGTCTTGGACAGGGTTTTCACCTTAAAAAATGTGTGCATTTGTGTTCCTTTTGTTTACTTCTATATTGTACAAACACTAATAATAATTGAAGATTAACTAATGCTCTAATTGAAAGGAACATGATTCACCCCCCTTTCAGTATTTCCAACAATTGGTTTCAGAGCTTGTTTCCTTCAATAACAGTTTAACTGCTGGAAGGAGGTCATGGAGCATACCAAGAATGGTGTACCTCTGTTTAATGAAAATAATTATGCACTCTGGAAAGGAAGAATCGAGGTCTATCTCTTGGCGCAAGGTTACGAAGTATGGGACACTGTTCAAAATGGATTTACATCAACCGCGGATGAACAAGGTAAAAAGAATTTGGTAAATGGTGCAAAAGCAAAGAATATTATTATCAGTGGACTTATTGAATCTGCTTATCATAAGGTGTTGGATTGTAAAACCACCAAAAATGTATGGGACAAGCTTGAGAATATATATGCAGGTGACTCAAATGTCAAAGAAGCAAAGCTTCAAATCTACATTGAAAAATTTGAGCAACTCAGAATGAAAGAAGATAACAACATTGCTGCATACTTCCAACACGTTGATGAAATAATCGACGCTCTAGAAGGATTGGTAGAGCCTGTTGACAAGAAGACTATTATGCGAAATATTCTTAGAATGTTACCAGGGAGATTCAAACCAAAGGTATCGGTCTTAGAATATAGTGCAAATTTGGACAAACTCAGCAAAGAGGAATTACATGGAGTTCTCATAGCATATGAAATGAGACTTGATGAAGAAGAGGGTACTTCGCATCTAGAAACTATGTTCGTTGCATCTAAGAAAACCAATAAGCAGAAAACCCCTTCAAAGGCACAAACCTGCACCTGCAAGTGTGAAGAAAAGGAATATGATGAAGAAGGTCTTTCAGATGGAGAATATGCTTACTTTACGAAAAAACTAAAAATTGGTAAGGGAAAGTTCAAGGATAAACTTCCATTGATATGTTTCGGCTGTGGTGAGCTTGGGAATTTCATAGCAAAATGTCTGAACAAAAGTGATGGCAACTCAAAAGAAAAGAAAGGTTTTAAGAAATTCAACAAGCAAAGAAAAAATAAAGGATTTAAAAGGAAATTTCTCTCTAAATAAGATAGATCATCATCTGACGAAGACAATAACAACGAAGAAGAAGCCATTGAGAGAGTATTTTTTATGGCCAAGCACATTAAACAAGAGGTATCAAACAACGAAGAAGAAGGGATGACCATAAAAGAATTTTCTAAGGAAGAAATCAAGCTTATAAAAGAGCTCAAGACTGAGAAGATCCGTTCTAATACACTTGAAGAATAAGTTCAAGGTCTCAAAATTGAAGTTGAAGAACACAAATGTATTGAAGAGTCACTTCAAAAGAAGTTGGAAGAAAGCAACCAAGAAAGGGAAGCATTAGAAGCCAAAGTAGTCTTGCTGTGTAAGGAAGTGAAGAAGGGAAAACTATCCAAAACTATGCCAACAACTCAAGAGCATTGGAAGAACTCATCAACAATCAACAATCTTACAACAATGAAACTGGCCTCGGTTACAAAGAAGAAGAAGCAGGACCTTCTACAACAAAATACAATGAACCTATGAGATTTGACGTGCATGTAGACATAATTGGACAAGATTTGCAAGAACATTCTTGGAAGACAATTCCTCGAAAAATATTTCCATCCAGGTACCAACATATTTTTCATGGCTATTGTTATTCATGTGGAAAATTTGGTCATAAAGTTGTAGAATGTCGCATGTACCCTAGGAACCAATACAATTCCAGGAGATTTGTCACATATAAACCTCCCAGGGCTCAACGAAACATCAATAGATTTGAACATTTAAGAAATAATATGGAATGTTATGAATGTCATAACTTTGGACACATAGCCAGAGACTGTAGACTTGAAAATCCTCCAGAAGAATATTCGAAGCCATAGAATAAACGAACATGGAAGAAGAAGAAGGCTGATAATTGTGCTGTCACTCTCAAGGCTCAAAACAACAAATATGTGTGGTATGTTGACAATGGTTTCTCAATGCATATGACTGGAGATAGAAAGAAATTTGTATCTCTAAAAGATAAGAAGGATGGAACCGTGTCCTTTGGAAATGATGGATCTTCAAATGTTATAGGATTAGGTACCATCACTCTTGGAAGCAAATATTCTCTAGCCAAGAATGTTCTATTGGTTGAAAACATGAATCACAATCTGCTCAGTGTTGGAAAAATGTGTGATCAAGGACACACAATAATATTCAGCTCCACAAAATGTGAAATCAGGAAAGGGAGATATGGTGAAATTGTGGCTACAGCAAGTCGAGCTCCAAACGATATATATGTTCTAGATGAAGCAACTAAAGCACGTCTAATAGATAAAGAGGATGATACAATATTTGGTAGCAATGATGATCGACTAAGTAAGAAATTTTCTACAAAGATGCAAAGTGAGTTTGAGATGTCTTTACTTTGTGAGCTAAAATACTTCTTAGGGCTTCAAATATCTCAACAAGAGAAATAAATATTTATATGTCAAGCCAAGTACATCAAGGAAATTCTCAAGAAATTCAAAATGGAAGATTTCAAACCCATCCTTACTTCGATGGTAACAGGTTTCAAATTGAGCATAGATGACTCATCTAAGGATGTGGATCAAAGGTTGTATAGATCTATGATTGGTAGTCTTCTATATGTAACAGCCTCCCGACTAGATGTTATGCAAGTAGTTGGACAAGTAGAAAGATTCCAAGCAACACCAAAAGAATCACATATTATTGCCATCAAAAGAATTCTTCGATATCTAAAGGGAACAATAGAATATAGTTTGTGGTATCCCAAGGGTAACAATCTCATTATTCAAGCCTTTACAGATTCAGATTGGGCAGGAAGCGTTGATGATCATAAGAGTACTCGTGAATCATTGGAATATCTTTTCCAGATGCTTGGGAATCTCCCAAGTTCTCATTAGATTTTCCTTATTCAGAATATAAAGGGGGAGTGGAAGTGTGTACAGGTCCGCAGGATGGTTGTGTGTAAGGGGGAGTTACACTTTGTCATTGATGTCAAAGGGGGAGAGTATATTGTAGGAAGAGGTGTCATGATTGCAGGGGGAGTACTTGTGTTTCCATCAATGTCAAAGGGGGAGATTGTTGATCAGTCTTTGATGTCAACCCAAGCAGCACCAGGGGCTACCCCGATATTGCATGGTAATTTTGACCTACAAAATTACTATATTCTGGGTCAATAATATTTTTAATGGCTTATACTTGTCGAGATGTTTCTGTTGATATATGGCACACCATGTAATTCTTCACAGTTTGAGAGATATTCATGTTTGAAGTTTGTAAACCAAGTTAGTGGGCTAAAACCCCATGGGGTTGTGGCATGGGTCATTTAAAACTAAATAATTAATAATTTTTTAGCTCCTAAAATCTCTCCCACATTCACTTGTTAAAGTTCCTCTCAACCTAAGAATTTATATAAATTGTGATCCTCATATCCTCCTTATGCAGGGATTTCGCTACCTAAAACAGTTATCGTGGAATTTTCACTCTAAATATTTTCTCACAGAAGGATCAGAAGCTGAAATTTTTATGAGGCAAATCTGAAATCTTGAGGAAGTGCCTGTAAAAATTTCAGATCAAGTTGCGCAATATTGTTGGAGATATGATATGTGGAAGTCAGTGTTTATGCAGGCTCTTGAAATTCATCTCAAAGAAGTGACCTTGGAAAAATTTCCATAACTCTCTCTCTGAGTATCGGATTGGAATTCTGTGAAAAGTAGAATATAGTGCATAGACAGTAGTTTTTGTTGTATTAATTTTAGAGCTAAATGAAGAAACAATGAAATGTAGCACGCCGTACAAGTTTGGTCTACTGAAATAGTCCATAATTAGGTCATTGTGAGAGATTGGGCATAACTCTCCCTTGAAGAATCCAAATTGGGTCAGACCTGTAGCATTGGAAAGAAGACTCAGAGCAATACTATAAAACCAAAAATAACATATTGAGGATCTGAAATAACAGAGATACACCAGATTCAATATTCAGCTCCTAGAAGGAAAGAAAAGGCTAGATCATGTGTTGTCAAGGGCTACAAAGGACCAACCATTCTAGGGTAGCAAAGAAAAGCAAGGTGCAGCAGAGGGTAGCATGAAAAGAGAAGAAATCAAGGTGCAAAATAGCAGCAATAATTTCATCACTTGAATACTTCAAGTGGGCAGCACTGCATATAGTCACTGTAAAGGTATCATTATACTAAGTCAATGTAAATACATCATTGTAAAAATTGTACTAGTGTCTATCTGCCAAGAGTTGAAGAGGCAGTGTCAGGAGGTCTAGGATCATCATTAGGTGGTTGTGTGATAGTTTGGTTTATGGTCTAGTGTGTCTTCTTCTTCTACATCACTCTATATTATTGTAAAGTGGACCATTTTCCCTAGTACAAGAGTCCATTCTTCTTTTATTCTTCTATAGCGTGGTAGGCTGGTGCTAGGCCGGTGCATGAAGTCACCAATAGGTTCAAGCCTGTGAAAAATTCAAGGTGGTAGGGTGGTGCTAGGGTGAGTTGTAGCTTATTGGGTGTTGGGGCATCCGTTTAGTTGACTACTAAAGAATCTCAGGCCTTGGAGCGTCCATCCAGTGGGAGATGGAGAAGAATGCTTTTCTAGATTATAGGAATTTGGAGCTTTATTTTCAGTTGGAGTTGAATATTAAAGAATTATTAGAAAAGAATTCAGGTGGAGTTTGTCCCGAAGAGGGTTTCCACCTTAAAAACTGTGTGCATTTGTGTTCCTTTTTTTTACTGCTATCATTGTACAAGCACTAATAATAATTGAATATTAACTAATGCTCTAATTGAAAAGAATACCGATTCACCCCCCCTCTCGGTATTTCCAACATTTAGGTGGTGTTGGGTGGCATATTTTCAATGGATGGTTGGTGGCCAACCATGTACTGCCATGTGGCCCAACCGGAGGTTGCCACGTGGCAGTAAGGGGCCACCAAAAGTTTGTTTTTAAGTGTAGACTGTACCGCCGCAGGAGTCGACACCATGACCTCCATCATAACAACAACCAACCAGACTATACTATGGTTCTTACAAACCATACATTATAGAATTTAATTAAAGTGCATGTTGCAGAGGTTTGGGGGTAGGGGCTAGGGCTTAGCCCCGGCCACCCCCATATGACATACCATGAAACCAAGGGCCGGAAACTAGGGGCATGGTGGAGGTGCCAAAGTTTTATAATTTAAAAATTAATTAAATCCACCGACCATTATGGTTTTAAAATCATATTTTAGGCATTATTATGCATTTTAATGATTCAACAATTTCACTTGGAAATCCAAAATTTTGTTGCTCAGTTAGCCAAAATCAGGGCAAATTTGTAAGACGGTTCTGGATTTTTGCGAATTTGTGGTGTGGTTAGTAACAAAACTATAGAGGCTCAAAACTTCTTCAGTTTCCAATTTTGGAGGAGGAAGAGGCTAGGAAGGCATTTTTTATAGTTCTGGAGCTGATGGAACAAGTTTTGAATCCATTTGAAAATTGTAAACATATGCAATCACAATTTTGAGCATAATGAAAGAGGTCCAAGCCATTGGGATCTAGACTAAGGAGACATAGCCCAGGAAGGGTGAAATCCTTCATCATTTGTTGTATTGTGGTTATTTTTACGGTTTATTTGTTTGTTGTTTTTGCTATTTCGAAGTTTTAAATTCATGATTTATGTGTTTAAAAAATTAACATAAAGGCCCACAAAACTTAGTTTTTAACACTTGCAATTTACAAACCCTCAAGCACATTTTAATTAAGATCTCATACAAATCATTCCCACAGATACTTAACACGTATTTTTTTATGGTTATGGCTCAGATTCATGGTAATATAACTATATCTCACCCACAAGTCTGACGCAATTGACAGATTAGTTGGTTGTGACATTTAGTTTGCATAGTGCATGTCTCAAGTTCAATTTTGGGTAGACTAGGGCATATTTTTTTGTATAAGGGTTTTTTGCATGCTTGGTATGTCTATTTTGTTTATCCATTGACTTTTTCTAGTGGATGAAAATAACTCTTTTGTATGATGTCTCTAGAGTTGTCCATTTTTTATAATGGTTAATTTTTGTATAAGGTTTATGTAGTTTTAAATTATTTTTAGAGGTTTATGGGATCATATTAAGTCCAAATTGAATTTCAGAAGAAGCATGATGATCAAGGGTTAGTGGTCAACAATCCTAGAGTCATGAAGTGTTTAGATGATGTATTTTTGATGATCAAAATGTATGTTATATTTTTTTGGAACTTATGAGCAAGTTATAGTTGATGTTGAGTATATGGTAGAAACATGTTTTGAGATGAGATATATGTGACGAGATTGATGAGAAGGTTGAAGTAGATTTGGACAGGTTATGATAGTGTCGACAATAATATTAAAATAAAAATTTCCTCAATTTTAATATTTATTTTGGTTAAAGAGTAGGTGGATCCAATTTTAAATATTTTCAAAAGAGGTCCATAAGAAGTGGAAGAAGGAGGTGGGTGCCTCCACTAAGGTTGGTGCCTTACTTAGGTTGAATCCTAGATAAATTCAGATCTTTCTCATCATTAAGGTTGGTACCCCAATTAGGTTAGAGCCTAGAGTAATTCAAATCTTTCTCATTATCAAGGTTTGTGCCTCAATCAAATTTTAGCCTATAATGAGTTGCTTCTTGCACATTTTCGAGGTTGGTGCCTCAATCAGGTTGTATCCTACTGCAAGTAGAAGCTTGCATATATTTGGGGTGGGTACCTCAAATATATCAATGCTTTCAAATATATGTAATGAATTGAATAACAACAAGAAGAATAATTTGTGGTTTTCTCCTATATGAGTTTCGACATAAAAGCTTGTGTCTCCTTGTGTTGATGTGATGGATCCTTGACATGTTTTTAACATGTAATGGCTTCTTGATGCATTTTCCTATTAATTGATATTCTTCTCATAATTTATGATTCATTGTAACATAATTTTTTATTGATCAAAGTTTTTAAATGGTAAAATTTCTTCCACACTGATTCACCCCCCCCCCCCCCCCAACCTTACTGTGATCTTTAGTCCAACATTTACAAGTTACCATTATCTTGGCTCTGAATATGAATTGATATATAGGAGTTAATGTAATATGCCTTGAATGTTTAAAAAATTATTTCAAGTGTTGTAATACCCAATGACAATATGAAAAATTTCCACTCCATACATTTTTTTGGCTCCACACATTTCCTTCAAGTTTACTCCAATATATGATAGCTCACACCAATACAACATTCACATTTTTCAACCATTGAAGCCTGGATATTCTGTTGACCACTGTAGTTTAGAGGAGATCACTCATTTTTGGATTTTTGTCATATTTCATTTAGACGACATATACATAATTGATATCATTTCCATACTAGACACATGACTTTAACATCTTGAAAATGAATTTAAATAGTGTGGCCAAAACTAATAAAGAGTATGTTTTGAAAAATATCTCATATAGAAGCATCTTTTGCTCCTAGAAAATTTTCATGAAAATAAGAATGATATTATTCTGAAATGTCTCCATTCATATTCATATTTGTTGTTATCATCTACTTAATTTACCCATTTTGTATCATAATTGCAACTTTGGATAAACCATCAACTTTCATATTTTTTTTCCCAAAGATCAAGATGGTTGAAAAACACTCTCAAAACTTGACCTTTTCCCAGAAAACAAAATTGGAAACAAATTGTAACATAATTTTTTATCTATTACCCATATATTAAGAACCATTAAACACCATTACATTATTAATTCCTTTCTCGTTTTTTAGCAACAATATTAGTTTAAGTTCCATCAATTTTGTACAATTATTTGACCCCTCCCACAATCTTGCCCTAAACTTAATTGAATGATTATATGTAAGGATTAGAATCCCTCCCCATATGATGCCCAATCAAAAAACCTAGGAAAATCTCTTATAAATTTGTTCTTTAATCACCACCGTCACCAAATTTTCTTCCATATCCTACGGGAAATGATTTAATATGTTGATCCTGTTGGCACACTTTATCAACGGAATGCATTTTTTTTAATTAAAAGGTTCCTAAACCATATTACACAATCCATTATTCATGGTAGATCCTTAAATGCCTTAAAATACTTTGTTTAACAAAAAATATATATATATTTCTCTAAATTTGACTCTTATTCGTTTCTTGGGAAATAAGGAAAACCTTCTCCTAAATATACCAGAAATAAGAGAAAACTATTATTAACCGTTATTCTAGCCATCATAGATGTATATTCATTAAAATGATATATGTCATTAGAACTAAATGGTAATCTAGGTGCTACCCAAAATTAGATTGGAATTGTGATTTCCCCTCAATCTGAAAGGGTTCATCCATTATTTAACTCTCAATGCAATCTCAATCCACATTGATACCATATTTCCCATACATTGGGTAGGTTTCTCCATAGATAAACTAAACTAGGAATTGACCCTTAGTCTTAGTAATGCATATTGTCCCATGCTTTATAATTATATTAAGGAAATCCCTAAATATTATGATTGATATCCCCTCAAGTCCTTCATTATCAATTATTATCTCAATATGCATGCCACGACTTGATATCCTTTCTCCTCTTCCATATCCTAGAGCTTTTCCATGTCTCTAGGATGTTGCACATGGCTATTATAATCTAGGTGTGTCCTAATAAAAGGGATGGTATGATTAAGAACATTTTTTAGTATTCCTTTGAATGTTTGCAAGCTTAATTCCTTTCATATTTATTTTAATCTCATTTATATCTCTTCCAAAAAAGAGTTTCAGTGCAATGAATCACTATAAAATGAGTCATTTTTCGTCATATATATTCACATAACATCATAATAACTCTTACCTCTCACTCTCTTGGATATGTAAAATTTCCTCCTACTCCCTAGAGACATCAATGTTTTTAATAATCTAGGACAAGGTCTCTTCATGCTATCAATATTCCTTTGATGCCTAACCCAAAATAATGGAAACCCACTTTTTATAGTTGAAGGAAACATACAATACAAACTACTTCTTGATATCCCTTCATTAGATGCAATGATGGATGCTCCATAGCACATATTTATGGGTGATCTATTTTTCCTCCATAAAGGCATGACATATATCTCTCCATGATCTCATACCTTTTTCACGCATACTTGAGGCCCATTCCTAATCTATTTTGTATAGTCACTAGTATTTTATGAGGATTCCTCCTATACTTTTTAAGCATCCTAGTGTACCTTAGCAAGCCAAAATATTTACCTATCCTCACCCATATTTTCCACTGAAATTTTCTAAGAATAATTTTTTGCATCCATCATCTTGGTCCCTTATCTCTCTTCCTTACTTTCACTAACTATCTCATAGTGCTCTCATATTTCCCCTTTTGTATCTTTTTATACTTATATTTATTATTTCATTTCTATTCTCTTACATCGATCCTATAGATGCTTTGGGAGAGGCTCTCCTTTGATTACGTCCTTTAATTGGTAGCTTAATATAGTTTGTAGTAATGACATGTTTAGTGAGTCTACATATTTTAATATGTCTCACTAATTTATAGAAATATGTTTTCTAGAATACCATTCTAGGGCCAATTTGGATCTTTATTTTAATGTTGATCTCTTATAGCTATCTTCAAAATACCAAAAATACTCTATCCTCTTAATTTGTTTCACCTTATAATTATTTTTTGGGAGTTCCTCACTTACCTTAGCTTGCGTGGAGAGGTATCTCTCGTACTTTCGCCATTGTATCCCCTTTCTTATTAATATCCTCCTCTTAATTTGTTTCACCTTACAATTATTTTTTAGGAGTTCTTCACTTACCTTAACTTGCGTGGAGAGGTATCTCTTGTACTTTTGCCATTGTATCCCTTTCTTTTTAATATCCTCTATGATCATTGACACCATCCATGACATTTACTTAAGTAGGGCTCAACTTGAGATGAATTTATTTTTTCTGGGACTAATCATCGTGACTATTCCATTTTTTTCTATTCTATGTGATGTTGGTATTATTTATAATATATTTTAGATATGGGATTAATTTTTCACCCATCTATTTTCTATGTCCTTCCTCTTTAATTTCACTTATTTAATTCACTATTTCATCCCAATGTTGTCAACCTCCCACATCCTTCCTTCTGTATTTCTATGTTAATGTCATTACCTTCTACCTCCTACCCCCAATAATTTCATGCTAATGTTTCTATCTATAAGGCATATGTTAGTTCTACCCTAGCATTATTTCTTTCATCCATTCATTTCCTTTCCTTTTCTTTCTTCTTTTCCACCCATTAAAAATGTTGTTACCCACTCGTACTTGGGAAACAACTTTGACATCGATATTATAAGTGCACATATCAGCAGGTTTCCATATTAATAACTCATGTGCTTAGGAATTTCTTTTGTTGTTATATGTTTCATTTTTTAATCTCATGTATTCATTATATAGTTATTTATTTACATTAGTACATCTATCTTAGTATCCCACATGTGGTGGTTTTCTTCTCTCGCATGGCACACCCAAAAGTGTGATTTTTCATTAATATGGTAGTTAGACTTACATTTAATTTCATATTTTACATATTATTTTCTTAGTAGTTGTTTGGTGTTGGAGTTGTAATTCAAAAAACTCCCTCAACACTTAGTTGTCAGCCCAAGGCTTTGTAAGCTTCGAGGTGTATCACAGGAAATGCCAAGAATAGTGGTGTAAACTTTCACTAAATCTACTTCTATTCTTCCAATTGCGCTTGAAAAATCAAAATAATGGAAATCAAATAACACCAAATACTTGCAAGAATCAAATGAAAGGAACTTGAATCAGAAAAAAATAATCCTAGTAAATGAAAGAAAGACAACAAATATGTGTGACTGAGTATCGGTGCATTAAGAGACAGAGGAAATAATTAGACTGATAGTGATGTCTGTCTCTATTACAAGTTTTCCATTCCTGGACTAGACCAATGTTCCTGCACTGCAACAACGTTCCTGTACTGGAACATAATTCCTACACTGGAATGATATTCCTTTACTAGAGCGTTTTTCCTGTACAAGAAATGTATTTGGTTCCTGCACTGAATGTTTTCATTGTTCCCAACCCCTTGCATGAAACATAAAGAGAGATAATATGTAAATCAATTTAAAGCAAATCATAGCAACGCAAAGAATCATAAATGAACCATTCAAGACTGAAAGAACTCTCACTATTCATTCACTCAAAAGTAAAAACGTTGCAGGAATCAAAAGAGAGTTTTTACCATAACATAGTTTCTTTATTAATCATCTAATTTAGTTTCTTCATGTAAAAATTAATCATCTAATCTAAGAGACAAATCATTCCCTCTTTCTCATATTACTGTCACTGCATGTGTTAGTGTCCCGTGATTTGGCATATTGTTAGACCAAATGACAGGGTAACATGGAACCAGTCTTTGGAGTCCTAGGACCTAGCCTTCCTAGACTCAGAGAGGGACCTCTCTATTGGGTGCAAAGGATGTGTTCTTTTTACTCTAGGGTTTTGATTTTAGGCTAGTGATTAAGTGTAGGGTTTTTTCAAGTGGAATAGGTGGAGTGAGAGTTTGTCAAATCCATTGGGCTATGGAGTCAATGAAAGTCATGAGTGTCTAAATGATGAATCAGAGTGTGTTGCAGGGCCAATCTAGCAAGGTTAATGGATCCTTAAGGTAATGTGTGAGGTGTAGTGAACATCAAGTTTTGGAAAAACTAGGAGGTATTAAATACATATAGTTAAAAGCTACAACTCATGAGGTAGGGAAAACCATTAAGCTCAATGAACAATACTTAAACTGATAAATATCCAAGATAAACATTCCAGTGAAACATAGAAAGCATAAGAGCTTTTAACTTTAGTAAATTCACCTTCAGAATTTTGGGAAAACATATAAGATAGCACAATAACTTAATCTATGAAGAGGGAACTCCTAAAAATCATAAATTAGGCTATAAAAAACTATGAAACAAGTTGGTAGGCATGGACAAAGGGCAAGATCGAACGAGACCTCTTTGACTTAACCTAGCAAACAATATTCCAAAGAAAGGTTTCGAGATAGAGTTTTCAAAGCTTCAAATAAGCAGGGCATACCATGAATCATACTTGTAAACTAGCATACTAACCATACATGAAACAAAAACAATTTTAGTTGGACCTAAGTAGCAATCAAGAATTCCTTAAGATGACCAAAAAGAGGAAAACATCAAAGTTATAAAAAACAGGAGGACTAAGGTGCCTCAAATAACATGTCTCAACCTATACTTTTCTAATTTATAGCAACCAAGAAGAATGAAACATAATAAGAACAAGAAAACATTAACAAGTTAAGAAGACATCACCATTCACCAAGCTAAGGAATCCTGCAAACAAGCCTCTCCATCATCAAGCCAAACAAGCCATTCATCAACTCACAAAACCAATTTCTTCTCCAAGCTCATAGAAACCATGTATTTCTCTCCAAGTTCATCAAAAGCCAACAAAATACATAAGGGCATCATGCTCTATTTATGGAGAAAAGGAGGAATAAAACCCTAAATATGGTAGGAAAATGTCAAATTCAACCATAATGTCATTTATGGCCAAGAGACCATGCAAGGCCCAAGGCACATAATATCCTAAGAAATAAATTCCAAAATAACTATTTGCACCTAATTATAGAGTGTTTTGCCTCAAAAAACTGAAAAATATCAATTTGCAATAAATGAGTGTGTTTTATTGACTTTTGGTCCAAAACACACTTAGACAGTTCTCTGTGCGCAGTGCCACTTCAACAGAGAATGGGGTCTTTTGTGACTAAGGTTTGGACCCCTTCCCGATGCCGGATTTGGCTCTGTGATGGCTCATTGGAAATCTTGATGAGTCTAATTTCCAAAAATGCTTGAGTTTTCTTTAATGAGTGCCATTTTCCTGCCCAAAAACCCATTCTCGTAACACTGCTCTGTGCGCAGCACCTTTCCTGAAAATGAGGCAGAAGGGTCAAAATTTTGATGTTCTTTGACCTTTTGGGGGGTCAAAACTACTCGAAATGATCCGAATTTTTGTGAGCAGATTGTTGGTGATGAGGGGAATCCAAAAAGGTAAATTTTGAAAGCTGAGGATGCACCAAATTTGTGTGTAGCGCCTAGGGTGTTGTGCACAGAGGCCTCTAAATTTCAAAAAAACAAAATTTTGTTCAATTTGGCCCAAAATCTGTGGAGAGGTCCCTTAAGAGGTCTTGGACACCTATTGAGAAGCCTCAGCCAAAACGCCAAGGATATCATGCTCGTTTTCCCTTTTTAGGTTTTTTAGCTCTATAAGGGCCTCCTTCAGTTTGGCACAAGCAAGCATGTTTTTCTTTGCATAGTACTTGGTCATTTTCTTCTGGAGAGCAAGGTCCCTTTTAACCTTCTTGAAATGCTTGTTCTCATATTTGTAATACTGAATGACACCTTGTGCCATCTCAAAATCTCTTTCCCACTCCCCAAGCTGTGCATATTTGGTTAAGAGTATCAATCTAGTGGCCATCTCTTTGTCCTCATTGTCACTATCTAGATCAATGACACTGAGGTTTCGAGAAGTTTTCTTGATCTTTCTGCTTCTCCTCACCTTATCTACTTCTCACTTCTTTCCATCTTTCCTCGTCTTTTCCAATGGCTTGATATCTGGAGAAGAGATGGCCCTTTGCCTTTTTGAGGTAGCAAACACATCTCTCTTTATTCAACATATATAATATATACAATTTATTTGAAAATAACCCGACGTCCATAAGGATTGGCTGCCAATACGATTAGACCTGGAACTCAAGTTGTATATGAGTCGTAGTTTATATACCAATCGGGTCCGGATTTCCAATCGCAATCGCAACTCTTATATTCTCCGATGCGATTGACCATTGCCAATGCGATTAGAACCTGGAGCTGAAATATTTTTTAATCATAATTTATAAGTCCATCGGGTCCGAACTCTTAATCGCAATCACAAGTTCTTTAATATTTGTTGTGATGGTTTGTTTCTTTCCGATGCGATTGGAACTGGACTTCAAACACTTTGTTAAACATGGTTTATAGACCCATCGGGTCCGGTCTTCCAATCGCAATCGCAAGTCTTTAACATATGTTCCGATTGACCAGTGCCGATGCGATTTGACCGTAACTCAAATATGTATTAACCCCTGCTTATAACAGGATCGGGTCCGCCATTTCAATCGCAACGTTTTACAAAAGATATGCGATTGGGAACTCGGATGCGATTAGCATCTATCAACTCCTGCTTATAACATGATCGGGTCCGCCATTTCAATCGCAATCGCAACTTTCTGTTGCGATGTTCCGCTGCCCTTGCGATCTCCGATTGCGATTGGGGAGGGGTCCCACCTTATCAAAATTTGTTTTATGCGCTCCATAATATAAATGCCTTGGACCTTTGTTTATGTGATGCACTGCACATATATGTTTATATATATTTTTTCCGCTGGAGTGAAGCGATTCCCAGAATAAGTTTGTGTTATATTATATGTATAATGCCGGTTGGAGTGTGCGATTCCCGGAATATGGTTCTGTATTATATGCATTGTATTTCCACTGGAGTTAAGCGATTCCCGGAATAAGTTTGTATTTTTTATATGTGCTCCGCCGGTTGGAGAGTGTGATTCCCGGAATATGGTTCTGTATTATATGTGTAACGCCCGGCTGGAGTCTGCGATTCCCAGAATAAGATTCGTGTTGTATAACGCCGGTTGGCATGTGAAATTCCCAGAATATGGTTCTGTATTATATGCCGCTGGAGTGAAGCGATTCTCGGAATTTTGTAACTGCTCTCTGCCTCTGTCTCTGCCTCTGCTCCGCTGGTTGGAGAGTGCGATTCCTGAAATTTTGTAACTGCTCTCTGCCTCTGTCTCTGCTTCTGTCACTCTGCCTCTGTCTCTATCTTCCGATAACGGTTCTTCACTATGCTTCTATGACTGTTACATTTTGACTTTCTTCTTGCTACCTCTATTACTTTCGCTGTGCCTCTTTTGCCTTCCTTTGCTACAACGCTGCCTCTTTTGCCTGAGTGTTGCCTCCTTTGCCTGAGTGCTGCCTCCTTTGCCATGAATGACAATATTTCCAACAGTCTCCCCCTTTGGCATTGATGGCAATCCATTTTCTTTGTTTCCTTTCTCTTTCTCTGGTTGCTTGCTCTTCCTGTTTGCTATTTGTTCTTCCTCCCCCTTTGACATCAATGGCAAAGGATGACTCCTCATCCCTCCGTATGGGTTCTGTCGTTGTATTTCCTTTCTCTGAGTTACATTTAGGTCCTCTTCTGCCGAAATTGGACTATGCTGTGTTTCATTTGTAGTGCCTGTAATATGTGCTAGATTGCAGACAGAGATGATGCATTTTACGATTGAAAAGTTCTTGTTGCTTCTGAATGCTGATAATATTGATAATGCTGATCCTGTGGACTTGTTTTATGCTTATCTTGCTGGCTGTTCTCCCCCTGGAATGATATCTTCGTTTTGTTCTCCCCCTGAGACTGTACTTTTTCTTCATATTAGAGAATAGTATCTACAGATACTACCCCTAGTTTGTCTCTCAAGTATTCGAATGGTTCTCTGGCAAGTGGTTTGGTAAATATATCTGCTATCTGTTCTTTCGTTGACACATAGTCCAGTTTAACTATCTTCTGAGCCACTTGTTCTCGGAGAAAATGATACTTGATTGGTATATGTTTAGTTTTTGAATGAAGCACATGATTTTTAGATATACTTATAGCACTTGTATTATCACATTTGATTGAGATAGGTTCATTAATGCTTACCTTCATGTCTTGAAGTGTCTGCTTCATCCACATGACTTGTGTGCAACATGCTGCTACTGCTATATATTCTGCTTCAGCTGTAGACAGAGAGATGGATGTTTGTTTCTTGCTTAGCCATGCCACCAGACTTTCTCCTAGATAGAATGCACCTCCACTTGTACTATTCCTATCATCCACACAACTGGCCCAAACTGCATCTGTGTATGCTGTCAAGGTGAAGATTTTGCCTTTAGGATACCAAAGCCCATATTGTGCAATTCCTTGTAGATATCTAAGTATTCTTTTTACTGCCAGAAGATGGTTTTGTTTAGGTGCTGCTTGATATCTTGCCACTAGTCCTACTGCTAGCATGATGTCTGGTCTTGAAGCTGTCAAGTACAGCAAGCTTCCTATCATGGATCTGTAGAGTTTTTGATCTACATCTGCAGACCTATCATCAGCACACAGCTTGCATCCCGTGATCATGGGGGTTGTCATTGGTTTGCAGTCCTCCATTTTGAATTTTTTCAGCATTTCTTTTAAGTATTTTTCTTGAGAAATGAATGTGCCCGTGTTCTTTTGCTGAATTTGCAGTCCCAAGTAGAAACTGAGTTCTCCAATCATAGACATTTCAAACTCTGTTTTCATCTCATCAGCAAACCCTTTTGCTAGTTCATCTTTGTTGCTTCCAAACATAATGTCATCAACATATACAACAAAAATTAGGAGTTCATTTTCATGCGCTTTTATGTATAGATTGCTGTCTACTCCACCTCTCTTAAAACCCTGTTTTTGCAAATATTTGTCCAGTCTTGAGTACCAAGCACGAGGAGCCTGTTTCAGCCCATATAGGGCCTTCTTCAGTCTGCACACATAGTCTTCTTTGTCTATCAATGAGAAGCCTTCTGGTTGTTCCATGTACACTTCTTCTTCTAGATCTCCATAA
This sequence comes from Pinus albicaulis, assembly GCA_034641835.2. Taxonomy (NCBI): domain Eukaryota; kingdom Viridiplantae; phylum Streptophyta; class Pinopsida; order Pinales; family Pinaceae; genus Pinus; species Pinus albicaulis. The sequence goes on from JAXQQM020062118.1 coordinate 221,529, forward strand.
AGAAAAGCAGACTTTACATCCATTTGATATACCTTGAAGTCTTGATAGCATGCAAATGCCAGAAACATTCTAATAGCTTCCATTCTAGCTACAGGGGAAAATGTTTCATCATAATCAAGTCCTTCTATTTGTGAGTATCCTTTGCAGACCAGCCTTGCTTTATTCCTGATTACTTGTCCTTGCTCATTCATTTTGTTTTTGAATACCCATTTTGAACCAATGATATTTTTTTCAATAGGTCTAGGAACTAGTTCCCAGGTATTGTTCTTCTCAATTTGGTCCAATTATTCATTCATTTCTTTTACCCAATACTTGTCCTTGCTGGCTTCTTCAAATTTCTTTGGCTCTATTTGTGATAACATGGCTATGTATACTTCTTCTGTTTGTTCTGTTAGCTGCCTTCTTGTCCGGACTCCTGCTTTCTTGTCTCCTATGATATGATCTTCAGGATGATTCTTCTGAGTGTATCTTGAGGGGGTTTTTGAGCTCAGCTCTGCATCATCTGTTGTCTTGCTTGTTTCATCATCATCCTTGTCTTCCTCTTCATGGTTGTCTGATGGACTGCAGCAGTCTATATTTCTTGTATTGTTTGGAAGTTCTTCATCAAATCTCACATCAATACTTTCAACTATCTTCCAAAGGATCTTGTTGTAGCACCTGTACCCTTTGCTTTTGGAAGCATATCCTAGAAAAATCCCTTCATCTGCTCTTGCATCAAATTTCCCAAGGTTTTCATCATTATTCTTTATGTAACACTTGCTACCAAAGACTCTGAAATGTTTTATTGAAGCTAGCTTTCCATGCCATAGTTCATATGGAGTCTTGTCACTGCTTGGCCTTAAGTGAGCTTTATTAAGGATATGTACTACTGTGTGTACTGCTTCTGCCCAGAAGGTTTGAGCAATATTATTCTCTTGCATCATAGCTCTTGCTATTTGTTGTATAGACCTGTTTTGTCTCTCTGCTACTCCATTCTGCTGAGGTGTCCCTGCAATAGTAAATTGTTGCTTTATTCCATGTTCATTACATAGGTCTACAAAGTCATAATCTGTGAATTCTCCTCCTCTGTCTGATCTGATACATTTCAGCTTACATCCAGTTTGGTTTTCTGCTAATGCTCTGAATATCTTAAATTTTTCCAATGCTTCTGATTTATTTTTGAGAAAGGCAACCCATGTCATTCTGGAGAAGTCATCTATTATCAGCATGAAATAGGATTCTCCACTTGGTGTTCTAGTTCTAGAAGGTCCACACAGGTCCATGTGCACAAGTTGGAGTGGTCTTCTTGTTGACAACTCCTCTTTAGATTTAAAGGATGTGCGAGTCTGTTTCCCCAATTGACAAGATTTGCATATAGTACTTGAAGGCCTTTTTATTTCTGGCATGTCTTTGACAACTTTCTTCTTGCTCAATTTGATGATATGGTCAAAGCTGAGATGTCCCAATCTCCTATGCCACAACCATGACTCCTCAAGTTTGCTAAGATGGCATGCTTCATCTTCTTCTTTCACTATGTATACATTGTTCTCTGCTCGAACACCTTTGAGCAGAGTCTTTCCTGTTGTGCTTGATCTATGGACAACAATCTTGTGCTTCGAAAGAACTTTCACAAATTTCTTTTGTCAGCACATCCTGGACCCAGAGACCAAGAAATTTGCTTTCACTCACCCACAAATAGTACCCCCCCTGGGCTTTTCTCCCACGTCTATGTCGATCGAGCCTTTTCCTTGATCTTTCCCCGTACGATTCCAAAAGTAACATTGCCGTATTTCTTTTCATCATGTTACAAACTTGCTCGCTTCCGGCCATGTTTGAGCAAATGCATCGTCTCCGGCGACCACTTGCTTTTCGTATCTTGAGGCGCAGAGCCAGTTGCCAGTTATTCACCTTCTTTTTATCCATCGAGCCTTTTTTCGAATATTTGGATTATAGTTTTCTACATTGTGATAAGCGTATCGTAAAATTTCTTTTGACTCATAAAACCTCTTGAGGTATTTAACATCGGCCCTTGTTCGATACTTTCTTGACTAATAATTTTATGGCCAAATTCCTTACAATAAAAACAACAACCATAGAAATTATTTGCATACCTGATGTAAGGTTGTTTTCTCCATTTGTTTGTTTGAGATAGCCTCTTCACTGTTTGCATCTTTTGCAGGTCTGAATTACTCTTCCTTGCATAACAATATGCAGCAATGTGTCCTAGCTTGTGGCAGACATAGGAGGTGGCATTCTTCATAGGAGGGAAGAATTTCCTCTAATGACTTCCAAATTTGATATACTTAGGGGCATATGATTCTTTTTCTGCCATCTTAGTATTCATTATATTCTTTGTTACTAGAGGTTTCTTCTGCTCTTTGTCTCTCTTATTGCAGATTTCTTCTTTTGTAGGAATTATTTGAGCTACTTCCTCATCCTTCTTTGCTTTTACAAAAATAATCTCTCTGTCAACCTTTTCTTTTCCTTTACTTGATTCTCCCTCGTAGCCTATTCCAGTCTTTATCATAGGGGATCTTTGAGCAACCAAAATTTCATTCAACTTAATAGAGCTTGTTGTTTGAGAAGGGTATATAGAAACTTTTTGTTGAGCATTTTCTAATTTCTTTCTCAGACACAAAATTTCTTCTTCCAGCTTTTCTTGTTCTCGAGATTTATCTTTGATTTGCTGAAGTAACATATCTTCTATCTTCTTGGCTTCTTCAAGCTTTACCTTCAGCTGCATGAGGACTTCTGAATTTTGTTCTTCTTTCACACATTTTAGGAGAATCTCTTTTTGTTTTCTGCATTTTAGTTTGAGTCTGTCAATCTCCTCCAGAGCACTTCTTAGCTCCCCCTCAAGGTCTACTTCCCCTTCTTCTTCTTCATCTTCTAGTAGGAGTCCCTCAAGATATTCTATGGCCATCAATAAAAATTCTGAGGTTCTTTCTTCACTTGAGGGTTCATCTGAGTCTTCAGATGCACTGCTGTCTTGCTGAGCATAGAAGGATTTTCTGCTGAATTTCTTTCCTTTCTGCCAGAACTTTGATGTGTCTTTCTCTGATTCTTGAGCTTGATTTCTTACTTTCTTGTGAGGAGATTTAGCAGCATAATGTCCAACTCTTCCACAGTTAAAGAATTTGAAGGGAAGTTTACCTTTGTATCTACCTGAGCCTCTATCCAATTTCTTGACAAATTTAGCCTCTTCTTCATCAGAGCAAGAGCATATTTCTTCCTTTTCTTCTTTCCTTTTTTCTGTTTTGAATGCTGCTTCCCTTGTACTTGGCTTCTTCTTTGGGAGCCTCATTTCATAGGCTGTTAGATTTCCAAGTATCCGGTTCATGGTCAAAGTCTCCCAATCCGCTGTCTCTTCTATTGCAGATACCTTGGGATTAAATCTGGGTGGGAGTGATCTTAGAATCTTTTGCACAACTATACTTTCCGGTATGGTTTCTCCAAGAGCTTTCATATTGTTAACAATTTCTGCAACTTTTAAGAAGAAGTTGCCAACATCTTCATCATCATTCATTTTTAAGTTTTCAAACTGGGCTCTATATACTTGAAGTTTGGCAGTTTTTACTTTCTGGTCTCCCTCATGTATGCCTTTAAGAGTATCCCATATTTTCTTGGCAGTGTCTTTGTGCATTACTTTAATGAACTCTTCTTCACATAACCCATTCACGATGCATTCATGGCTTTTGCATTAGCTACAAAGCTTTCTTTAGCTTCTTTTTCTGTATCAGTTGACTTCGGGGCATATCCTAATTCCACAGCAGCCCAGACTTCTATTCCTAGAGACATTATGTATGTCTTCATTCTGATTTTCCAGAAAGCATAATTTTCACCAGTGAAGAAAGGGGCTTTATTGGTTGAGAATCCTTCTTTACTAGCCATCTTGGGAACCTAGGATCTCCTTTCAGTTGTTAGACTTGTACAAAGGAACCTGCTCTGATACCAATTGTTGAATCTCTAATTAAAATGAGAGGGGGGGGGGGGGTGAATCAGTTTAATACATTCCTGATTTTTAAACTTTTCATTAAACTTATTTACACCTTCATTTCAAACTCTATTTGATGTGAGAGTAATTTTAGAATGTAATCAGAAAGTATTAGTTTAATAGAGAAGTAGACTTAATATGAGAGCAGCAGGTATTAAGCAAATGCTACATATCAGATCAATACATAAATATCATGCATAGAGACACCAGATATAAGTGGAAACCCATAAAGGGAGAAAACCACATCTTATTATTGTTGTGATGCAAAGGCAAGCTCCAACTCCCTCTCACCACTGTTTTTCTGCAGGCACCAACCTACAGGAGGCTCCTACCTCAATTCCGCAAGCTACAACTTGCAAGGAAGCACCAACTCCCTTCAGTTTTCTGCAGGCACCAACCTACAGGAGGCTCCAACCTCAGTCAGCTACAACTGACGACTATCAAGCTGCAACTTGATAGGGAAGCTCCAACTTCCTCAATTTATCAAACTGAAATTTTGCTGATTTACCTCAGATATCAGCTCTGTTCTGTAGCTTCTCCTTCTGTTCTGCTTTTCTTAATCTTCTCTGTCTTACTCTTCTATATTCTGCCTTCTCTCGATTTACTCTCTCTTCATTTAAAAAACTCTCTCTGCATATCAAGATGATATTATTTATAGATTTCCTCACATGAATGTTTGTATTCTGCTTGGAATTCGAAATGGAAAGTCATGTCTCTTTGCCTTCTGCCTTCTCACTCCTTTTATCAGCTTACTCAGAAATTATAACTGTAGGTGTCAATTTTAACATTATAGTGGGAGTTTGTTTTCTCTCGGAGACTTGACAATGCATCACAAACAATAAAAATTTAAATAAAACATTTACATTCAAATTTAAATGAGAACTCCAGCTCAACTCATTTAGTCTTTTGAATTGGTACGCATTTGTCTTTTCTTTGGCTGTCTTTGTCTTTTCTATGACTGTGTTTTATCTTCTTTCGGATCTGTTTGCTCTTCTGTCCTCTGCTGTGGTGTAACTGCTGCATATGTGCAAATGTGCCTTTTATATCCGCTGACTGTAAATCTGGAGGAATTCCAATCCCTTTTATGCCATTAGTGTCTTGTTGATGTGGCAGGTTCCGCAGGCCGGAACATACATATATCACAAGCGTTAATAATCACCCTCCCGTAAAGCTAAGGTCCGTGGGTCTAGAGACCACGCGGCTTATCGCAACCGTGTTATATATATAACTCAATAACCATTATATATCATATGTGTTATGCCCCCGGATCATATTCAAACGTTATTCAACATATATAATATATACAATTTATTTGCAAATAACCCGACGTCCATAAGGATTGGCTGCCAATACGATTAGACCTGGAACTCAAGTTGTATATGAGTTGTAGTTTATATACCAATCGGGTCCGGATTTCCAATCGCAATCGCAACTCTTATATTCTCCGATGCGATTGACCATTGTCGATGCGATTAGAACCTGGAGCTGAAATCTTTGTTAATCATAATTTATAAGTCCATCGGGTCCGAACTCTTAATCACAATCGCAAGTTCTTTAATATGTGTTGCGATGGTTTGTTTCTTTCCGATGCGATTGGAACTGGACTTCAAACACTTTTTTAAACATCGTTTATAGACCCATCGGGTCCGGTCTTCCAATCGCAATCGCAAGTCTTTAACATATGTTCCGATTGACCAGTGCTGATGCGATTTGACCATAACTCAAATATGTATTAACCCCTGCTTATAACAGGATCGGGTCCGCCATTTCAATCGCAGCGTTTTACAAAAGACATGCGATTGGGAACTCGGATCCGATTAGCATCTATCAACTCCTGCTTATAACACGATCGGGTCAACCATTTCAATCGCAATCGCAACTTTCTGTTGCGATGTTCCGCTGCCCTTGCGATCTCCGATTGCGATTGGGGAGGGGTCCCACTTTATCAAACTTTTTTTTATGCGCTCCATAATATAAATGCCTTGGACCTTTGTTTATGTGATGCACTGCACATATATGTTTATATATATTTTTTCCACTGGAGTGAAGCGATTCCCGGAATAAGTTTGTGTTATATTATATGTATAACGCCGGTTGGAGTGTGCGATTCCCGGAATATGGTTCTGTATTATATGCATTGTATTGTCGCTGGAGTTAAGCGATTCTCGGAATTTTGTAACTGCTCTCTGCCTCTGTCTCTGCCTCTGCTCCGCTGGTTGGAGAGTGCGATTCCCGGAATTTTGTAACTGCTCTCTGCCTCTGTCTCTGCTTCTGTCACTCTGCCTCTGTCTCTATCTTCCGACAATTCGGGTTCTTCACCGTGCTTCTATGACCCAGCATTTTGACCGCGTCTCTATTACTTTTACCGTGCCTTTTGGTTTTCCTTGCTACAAACACGCTCATTGCCCTAGGCCGCCACTGGCCGAGTGCTGCCTCCTTTGCCATCAATGACAATACTTCATCATGGCCTTCATCACTATTGGTACTAATCTCTTCTCCACATAGGGGCCGATCTAGAACAAAATTATTTTACCAGGAGAGCCTTAGGTTCAGGGAGGTGAAAAATGAGTGATGGTTGAGGACAATTCTTTAGCAAATGAGGAAAAATGAAGTAATCAAGGAATGCTTTCATAGTTTAGGAGGAGTCTTAGCTTGTATTGAGTGTATTTAGGCTAATGACAACTTTCCAATTGGTAAATCCTTGCCCTAGAGGGTTAGATGATGGTTGGCATGAAGATTAGGGTTTAGCTAATTTAGGTTTTTAATACTCTCTTTGATTATGAAAATGATCACTTGGAAGGCAAAGTAGAGGGACCACCAACCTTTTCAAACTTTGTGCAGGGGCCTGGAGGCAAAAAAAATTGATTTTGGCACTTTTGGGCAAATCTAGCCAAAAACCCCTCTATGCATAGTGCCACCCGATAGGACGTTTCTGTCAGGCCTTCCCTATGCGTAGTTTCGGGTCAGTTCGGGCGGTTGTAGACCCGTGCACAGCACTGGGTCAAGTGTGGGTAGCTCGGGCGGTTTATCGGGGCTGTCAGGCCTCCCTATTCGCATCACCATTGAACGGTGGGCAGTCAGGTGCTGGACTGGGCGTGTGCACAGTGCCACCATCGGTGCGTAGCACAGTGTGTTTTAACACTGCATCTTCCTTCTCTATGCACAATGTTGATGGCTCTGTGCGTAGCGCCTGAAAATTTCAACCAATTTTGCAGAAAAACCTTAAAAATGATTCAACGACTCACCTCTTCTCCTTCAAAGACAGAAATGAGTTGGGAAGAGGGAGAAAGACCTTTATATTTCTCTTTTGAAAAATAATTTCATGACCAAAACCCATTTTCTAATGTTTTTTTCCCTTCTCACTTTTTCACTGTCTTTATGGTATTTTTGTGAAAGTCATCTGTCCTCAGTGGCAAAACCATAAGAAAATGGTTTTTTTCATCGGGCATTTTGATATTTCCCCTTAGACCGAAAAAACTCTTCAAACAAGCTCAAAATCGTGCTCAGTACCCATACTGGAAAAATGAACCCTTTCTTGTAAGAAAAAAGGTTATTTTGACAAAGTTTTGATGAAAAAGTAGGCGATAGTGACATTAGTGCCCCTTGAAGGTTTTCTACTTATCCTTTTTATGAACTTGAACACTTCAAAACAAGAATCTCCGTGATCATTTTTTGGCCCTTTTTCTCAGATTATTTAGTGCTACATCTTTTAACCTCCATATGTGTATATGAAATTTTATGAGATGTAACAAGGGGTCATCAACTTTTTCATCTTGAAATATAGGTAGGTTTTTTATCGAATTTATTTCAGCCATTTTGTGTGGGAATCCAGGGATATGATCTCCACCCATTGGAGCATATCTCCTTTGTATCCTTTGATCTATGTTTGTAAATCAAAAAGGGTCATTGAATCTTTTCAACCAATCTAGAGTTCTCTACCAGTGGAGTTCTCTACCAGTGGAGTCTTTAGGTCTATTGAGAGTCTTGGAGTCGCCAAGTGGATGATTTCAACGTCGTTGTCCACCATCAACATGATTGGGATTACTTAATGCATTCCCAGGGGAGTTTATAAGAACTAGTGGGGTCAACAAGGCTACTAAAGGCCAGTGGAGTCACCAGGTGGATGATGTTTACTATTTTAAGGATGTTCTTATTGTCCACCATCAACAACTAAATACCAATCTAAGGATTTTTGTGAGTTTTCTGAGACCTAAGGAATACTTAGTTTTTCACTAACTCAGAACGTCCCACTATGATCGCCAGAATGTTAGCGTGGCGATGAGGTGACAGATTTACTGGATTTTATAAGTCAAAATAAGGGTCTAAAGTGTCTTAAGAGGTATTCAGGCAAATGTATACTTAGAAGGTCCCACCGTGATCACCCGAATGTTAGGGTGGAGATGAGGTGGCAGATAAAACACCAGATACTATCATTCAAGGGTTTCTGAATCTTTTAAGGAATGTTTAAGCATGAACTTACTCAGAAGGTCCCACCGTGATCACCAAAATGTTAGGGTCCTGTGATTTGGTATATTGGTAGACCAAATAACAAGGTAACATGGAATCAGTATTTGGATTCATAGGACCTATCCTTCCTGGACTCGGAGATGGTTCTCTCTATTGGATGCAAAGGATGTAATATTTTTTCTTTAGGGTTTTGATTTTAGGCTAGTTTTTAAGTGTAGGGTTTGTTGATTGTTTTGGTTGGGTAAGATGGTTAAGTGGAATAGGTGGAGTGAGAGGTCTTTGAATCATTGGGCTATGGAGTCAATGGAAGTCATGAGTGTCTAAATGATGAATCAAAGTGTGTTGCAGGACCAATCTAGCAAGGTCAATGGATCCTTAAGGTAATGTGTGAAGTGTAGTGAACATCAAGTTTGGGAAAAACTAGGAGGTCTTAAATACATATAGTTAAAATCTACAAATCATGAGGTAGGGGAAAACCATTAAGCTCAATGAACAATACTTAAACTGATAAATATCCAATACAAACATTCCATTGAAACATAGAAAGCATAAGAGCTTCTAACTTTAGTAAATTCACCTTCAGAATTTGGGAAAACATATAAGATAGCACAATAATTTAATCTATGAAGAGGGAAATCCTAAACATCATAAACCAAGCTATAAAGAACTCTGAAACAAGTTGATAATCATGGACAAAGGGCAAGATCGAACGAGACCTCTTTGACTTAACCTGGCAAACAATATTCCAAAGAAAGGTTTCAAGATAGAGTTTTCAAAGCTTCAAATAAGCAGGGCATATCATGAATCATACTTGTAAACTATCATACTAACCATACATGAAAAAAAAACAAGTTTAGGTGGACCTAAGGAGCAATCAAGAATTCCTTAAGATGACCAAAAAGAGGAAAACATAAAAGCTATAACAAACAGGAGGACTGAGGTGCCTCAAAGAGCATGTCTCAACCTATACTTTTCTGATTTATAGCAACCAAGAAGAATGAAACATAATGAGAAAAAGAACACATAAAAAATTTAAGAAGACATCACCATTCACCAAGCTAAGGAATCCTGCAAACAAGCTTCTCCATCATCAAGCCAAACAATCCATTCATCCACTTCACAAAAACAATTTCTTCTCCAAGCTCATAGAAGCCATGTATTTCTCTCCAAGTTCATCAAAAGCCAACAAAAATACATGAGGGCCTCATACTCTATTTATGGAGCAAAGGAGGACTAAAACCCTAAATATGGTAAGAAAATGTCAAATTCAACCATAAATGTCATTTATGGCCAAGAGATCATGCAAGGCCCAATGCACATAATATCCTATAGAATGTTTTGCCTCAAAAAACTCAAAAATATCAATTTGCAATAAATGAGTGTGTTTTTTTTACTTTTGGTCCAAAACACACTTAGACAGTCTCTGTGCGCAACACCACTTTGGCAGAAAATAGGGTCTTTTGTGACTAAGTTTTGGACCCCTTCCCGATGCCGGATTTGGCTTCGTAATGGCTCATTGGAAAGCATGATGAGTCAAATTTCCAGAAATGCTTGATTTTTCCTGAATGAGTGCCATTTTCCTATCCAAAAACCCATTCTCCCAACACTACTATGTGCACAACACCACTTCCAGCAGAAAATAGGTTTTGTTGTAGCCAATTTTTGGACCACTTCCCGATGTCGAATTTTGCTTTGTGATGGCTCATTGAAAATATTGTCAAGTTTCCTTTCCAGATATACCTTTGGGTTTCTAAATGAGTTCCATTTTTCTGTCCAAAAATCCATTCTACCAACACTGCTCTGTGCGTAGCACCTTGCCTGAAAATGAGGCAGAATGGTCAAAAATTTGGTGTTTTTTGACCTTTTGGGGGGTCAAAACTGCTCCAAATGATCTGAAATTTTGTGAGCAGACTGTTGATGATGAGAGGAATTCAAGATTTAAAATTTTTCGAGCTGAGGATGCACCAAATTTGTGCATAGCGCCAAGGGTGTTGCACTCAGAGGCCTCAAAATTTCAAAAAAGAAAAATTTTCTCAGAATTCCCTCAAATTTGGTGGACAATTTCTTCAAGGGGTTTGAGAAACCTGTGGAAAATCTTGAGCCATGTCTCTAAGTTTTTCTTGGTCTTTACCTTCTTTGAGTGCTTAAATTTTAATGAATAGGTGTTATGGTGGATTTTTAAATGCCTTGATCATGGCTATGATCCTTGTTGTGATCCTCAACTTCCTCATTTTCTTTATTGGCATCATTAGTCATCATATTTTCTGCCCCATCATTGTATTTAACATCATCGGCACTCTCATCCTACTCATCAGCACCACCTTTTTCTGTACTTGGGAGTGATTCATTTGTATCACTACCATCACTGTCTTCCTCCTTGTCTTCATTGTTTTTGTCTTTATGACTGCCATGTTCATATCCCTCCTCATTGTCTTCATTATCCTCCTGCTCTTCCTCATTAAACTCTGTATCTTCCCTAATGATTTATTCATCTCCAGACATGGTGACTGATTGTGTCTTTGAACAAAATGGTTTTTAGCTTGGTGAGAGCTTTAGGTCTAGGGAGGAAAAAATGAGTGATGGTGAGGGCAATTTTTAACAAATGGAGGCAAAATGGAAGAAGTGAAGGAACAATTCCAGAGTTTAGAAGTAGGCTTAGTTTGCATTGAGTGTATTTATGCTAATCACAACTCTCCAATTGGTAATTCTTGCCCTAGAAGGTTAAATATTTGATTTCCATGAAGATTAGGGTTTGGCCAAATTTAGGTTTTTGATATCCTCCTTTGACTATGAATGAAAATAGATCAATTTGGAGGGCAAAGAAAATTACTACCAACCTTGTCTAACTCATGCAGGAGCCTGGGGAAAACTTGAGGAGGAGAAAAAGTGAGTTTGAGCAATGCAGCGTCGTTGAATGGTGGGCAAGTCAGGCCCCAACTGGGTCTGTGCATAGCGCCTCTGCCGGTGCATAGCGCCGCATCTCTGGTGTGTAACGCAGTGCTTTTTTGCACTATCTTTTCTCCTCTATGCGCAGTGCTGACGGCTCTGTGCATAGCACCTCTGTCGGTGCGTAGCGCCTGAAAACTTCAACAAGTTTTTGTAGAAAATCCTAAAAAAATGTTTTCAACAGCTCTCCTTCTCTCCTTGGAATTTTTCAATCCTGCATCTTTATGCCTTTGATTTCTTGGTGAATAGACTGAAAAGAAGAATTCATACCTTCTTTCAATTGAGCTTTTGTCATGTTTTCTCTTTGAAGCAATGAACACTTCTTGGTGTGAAAACCCTAGCAGTTGGTATCAACAGCTTCTTTAGTTTCCATATGTGCCACCATTGTGAGAAATATTAGGTTTGTTTATCCATATAAACCTTTCTGTAGGTAGCCATCTTTGATAGTCCTGCAGAAGTGTCACTCATGGCTAATCTATCTCTTGCAGAATATATTTTTGATAAGGAAACCATTTTGGAGGCTTCTCTGCTTTTTAGACAAATTACCTGTTTGTTCCTTTGATCATTTTGATAGTGGTATATCTCTGGTTCCTCCTTAGTATTTTCATCTCATGCTTGCTTCCCTTTTGAACATTTTGAAATCTTCTGACTATATTTGAAAACTCAAACCCTTGTACTAATACTCTTTGTCATTTGTCCTTTTGGTGAGGTGGAATCAGTGCTTCTTTGTGAAAACCTAGAGGGTAGCTTGAATACCCCTTGAAATTCCATATTTTGTTATGAAGGAGGCCCTATCATCATCATTTGACCTATTTTTCATTCTTCCAAAAAAAGGCTGATTTTGACCAATTTTTGGCAATTCTGGCCAAACTTCTCCTGTGCGCAGTGCCAAAAAGGGTCAACTTACAGACAAGTTTTGAGGACCTTCCCGAAGTTGGATTTGGTCCCGTGATAGCTCGTTAGAAATATTAACCTTTATGATTTCAAAATATGCCATGTTTTCCCCGATTGGAGTTGATATTCCCTGTCAATATTTTAGTTTCCCAATACTGATAAAAAAGTGTCGAGTGATGGTGCATAAATGTAGAGTGTTGGTGTAGACAATGTTTGGAGGCCTTTATTAACTCCAAATTGAGCTCACGATAGCTCCTTGGAAATCTGTTTAATTTGATTTGTCCTTTGACCCATCAATAAAGTCATTTTAACACTCCAACTATGAGAAAACATTAATTTCCCAAGGTCACTCTAGCAGCGCATAAATTCTCCTGGGACACCTATGTTTTTTATATGGGTCCAAAACTGTGATACTTGTGTAAAACCTGAAGGATTTTTTTCTTATTGGGCCTATATTGGACAAAAACCTCTCTCACTTTTGTCAAATTCATCTCTGTTTGGTCATAAACACAATTTGAAGCAAAATTGGCCCTAGGCGTGACACATGGCTTGTCTCTTGGAATGAATTCTTGGAAAATGATGGAGGCATGATTTTTATGAGTTGGTATGGCTTCATGATTGTAGATATTACCTACCACATGGATCCTCTACTCTTATGCCTCTTTTCCATAGAAAATTCTAGCTTAGTTGGAAGAGGAAATTAGGGTTTGGTGTAGGGGATTTAGGACTGCCTTGTAGAGGGAGGGGAATGAAGGGGTTAAGGGTTGTCTAAATTCTTGGGGAAATTTTGGGGGATAGGGATAGGTGTTGGGGAGTAGGAGAAAGTTGAATTTCAAGTATTTAGTAAGGGGAAGGGGTCCAAAAGGGAAAAACATAGGCATAGTCTTAAAAAGTGTCAAATTGTGGCAATAGACTAGATTTTGCAGAAAAATGATGAATTTTAGGGATAGGAGTGATGGGAAGTGTTTATGAAGGTATATAAAGGATAGGAAGAGGTGTAAGAACATCAAGCAAGCCTTGTTGATTTTTAACCATGGAGTTCATGAAACCAAGAAAAAATACCCTTAAAAGCCCTAGATGGACAATGGAGGAGTTAGGCAAAACAAAATAGAGGGTTGAGACCAAAGGTGACACAAAAAAGACAAACTGAGTGACATGAGCCCATGATGGGTCTTCTAGGATGGGTGAGTTGAGCATTGACATGATGGAATGATGAAATAGTGAAAAAATTATCTTAAGGATAATGAAGGTAATGAGATTTCTAGAACTCACAATGTTCATGAACTTTGTTTCTAGAAATCTAGAACCAATACTTAGTCATCTTCAGATAGTGAAAATTATGGATGAGTAATAGCATGAATAAGATCTATGTATTTCTATAGTAAATGTTTCAAATCAAGTGTCTTTGCAAAAAATCTTAGTTGTTCCCACAAAAGAGCTAGTGCAAATACAAATCTTATTATGTGTCATAGAGTTTCATTGAAACATAGGGAATATCAATAAACCAACAATCCAATCCCTAAATTAAATGCATTTGCTAGAAGCATAAACTTGTTCTTGGAAATCAAACACACTTTGCATAAAGGAAACGAAATAGAATTGCAGGAATAAAATTCTCTTGTTGAGATAAATCACACTTGCATAATGTATTTGTGAAGATCAAATAGAAACACATGTTTGCATAAAGAGAAAGAAATCCACATAGTGCATAAAAAGAAAGGAATGAAATGCTACGAAAACCTTGAGTAGATGCATGAAAAACCACACTATCAAACTTCGGCTCCGAGAAGTACACATTTTAGGAAGAAAAGATAAATCTGTGATTTATGTGCATAAATGAAATAATCTTCTACTCTGAATCTGCATACGAAATATTTAACACTCTTATAAATAGAGGGAGAACGAGCTGGGTTGGTTGGGCCCTAGCCAACCAGCTCGTTTCCCTTTATGAAAGCTATGAAATCAAACGCACAGGTAACTCATTCACATGATATTAAAAAATAGAGATTGATAAACTAGCATAGATCCTTATAATAACTTCAAAAGTTGCAAATATAAATCATGATTTCCTAGATCCAGCTCAGAGATGGGGCAATACAAAATCACAGTGCAAAGATTCTCCAGAGTATCACTACCTAAATCTACCCTAGAAACCCTATATAATATACAATGCTCGACTCTTGTCCACAACAGAATATAAACAAAAATATAACTTTAGGATCTTGGATGTTAGCAGAGGCTAAATCAGGGCTGCTGGTCAAAACCCCAACCTCCTTCTCCTGCGTTCTCCACAACGCTCCAAGCCTAATCAAAGTGCAAAACTGGTTCTCTAGCAAGGAGTGTGTGTCGGTCAATGAGATTTCGTCGTGTTCATGGTAATGTGGTTGGGTTGTCCATTGAATGCAGGAATGGCATATAGTATGAGAATGTTCCTGCACCAACCAACCTTTATAACGATTAACACTTCTATTTTATCATAGTCCTCAGGAAAGAAAATACAATAGCTACAAAGACAAATAAACTAATTCAACCCTTTTTACTAATGTTTAAGCTCATATAACCCATAGTATCAGAGTCATTAAAGGGTACAGGAATAGGTGTAAGGGTTAGGTTCCATTTGTGAAACAGAGGGCTTGGATAATGTAATTTGGGCGAAATTAGGATCAAAAGTAGGACAATTCTGGCGACCAACAGTAGCTAGTTTTTTTATTTTTATTTTAATCCCACAATTATTTGCTTGACATACATTTTTTCTTCTTGATATTTGTTTTATCTTTGTCTTTTTCTTTCTTATTATCACATTGTTTATAGTAAACGTTGCTACTTGGCTTCGCATCTACTATTAGGATATGGAGGTATTTACATGAGAATTAGGCATATTGACCTAAATTGTGAAGAATTAACTCATTATGTTAGAGAATTATCTCATGATACTTGATACAGAAATAATATTCTCCCATGCATCAATATTTTTCCTTGGTTTCCACATGTGTTTTCACTTTTGCTATCTCTTTTCTACTTTTATATTTCCTCACAACTTACTTGTAATATTCTTAATTTAGGTTTTAGCTAATTAGAATATTAAATTTTTTCTTCCTTAATTAACATATGAATAAGAGGGTAGAGGGACCCATAAATACCTTTAGTAGGAATAAAAAAATTCTTAATGTGAATGTGGATCAATGCATCTAGTAAAGGGCAAGGTGAATAAACCACTTCTTGGTGTGAATGTGGGCCAATGCATGTGGATGGGGTCTCAATTTGACTAGATCAACAACGTAGTCATGGAGGTAGTGCAGACAATGGAGGAGAGTGCAGTCATAATGGAGGTTAGTGGCCATGTCTGTAGCATCATTATTGTGTGGGGCCAAGAGGATGAGGGCTCACAAGCATATAAGGAAGGGGATGGTATCCATAGAGAGCATTCTAGATTATTATTATTTTCTTGTCGTTCACGACTTTAGAAAGCTTGAGTTGTTTAGCTGAGTCTATAGTGTTGTTTAGAAAAAGGGTGTCTCCGAGTGGACATCCCAACCTCATCCTCAAGGGACTTTGAGTGCCTAATCAGGAGAGGATTATTGTTGTCCATGTGATCTGATCTCATCATCCGACATTATGGCCACTGGTAGACCCTCTAGTGATGTGTAGTCACTCAGTGACTTACACAGTCGAGTAGTAGAGTTCAGCAAAAGAGGGTGAAATTCCATAACATTTCCACTTGGAATCCATTAAAGGGATCAACCCTTCAATAGTTGGGCTTGGGAGTACTTGCAGCTATTCTATCTTTCAGTTCAGCCCATAGTCTGGCATACCCAGCAGTTATGCATTGTAAAACCTAGGAGAGTGATTTTCTGAGGTCAACCAATCCGGAAATACTTTTTGGGTTATTCTGGGTTTTTCCCATAGATTTTGGATTCTAAATCCTGAATTTTTCTCAGCACTAGAGCACCCTCATATACACAGTCCTATTCACCTAGCAACAACATTTCCAATAGGGCAGCGCAGAGGGAGAACTCCAACAGGGCGGTAGAGAGTAGCGTTTTCAGTGGGAGAGCTTGAGGCCATTCCAACCTACTTTTTCCAACTTGAATAATATCTATTTTGAAGCATTGTTGTATTGTTTTCACCTCCAGATTAATAAAATGGCTCAGTTGTTCTGTCTATTTTTATGGTGTTTTCAATTTATTTCCATATTGATGTAGTTTCCATTTTTTTTTTTTGTAATAATGTATTTTCCTACTTGGAATATTACATTGGTATCAAATCGCATAGACTTGGCTCAACCTATGGAACAACTGGTCTATGACACCCAAATATAGAGAATACATTACGGACTGGGCAAGGAGATACAAAAACAAAGAACGTAGAAATTCACTGGAATAAAAAGTGAAAATTTTGCGTTAAATGTTTCGGGAAAATGAAGATGAATCTCGAAAATTCGATACATGGGTTTTGTGCAGAACATACCAATTCTATTTCTCAATGATATTTTTTTCCAAATTGAGTATGGATTGAGAGAAACAGAAGGTTCTCTGAGAGATACAGAAATAGGAAACACAAAAATTCGCTCAGATAAAAAGTGACAGTTTTGCATTGGATGTTTCAAGCAAATGAATACTAATCATGAAAATCCGAGAAATGGGTTTTGTGTAGGATGGACCAATTCTATTTCCCAATGATTAGTGTTTCCAAGTTCGGTTTAGATTGAGAAAACCTGAATTTTATCTGAAGAATATTTTCGCATATTTGTTGTGGTGGTTGTTTTCCAAATTATTCCAATTGCAATACCATATTCAACTTGTTTCAGAGTTCACATCTAGAAAAGAAAAATTTGTTATAGTCGAGGATGATTAAGGAAGTCTCCAATGGAAAAATAATGTTATAGGAAGGATTTTGGCAAAATCCTCCTCAGAACCATGCAGGATCTCACTAAAGAGATCAAGGAGATGATAGTAGAGAGATGAAGGGAAACCCTAAGAGGGTTTCCAAATGTAAAAAGTTTTGGTACTTAACATCATTGGTGTAAGAAACCGACAATGCAGCAAGTTTCACAATGCTCCACTATGCCTACCTTCCTAGAAGTAGGAAGTAGGGCTCGAGGACCACAAGAACATGAGGCTTTCAGTGATTATTTTCTGGAATATGAATATCAGTCTCACAGATTCAAAGAACATTTGAACTTCCAATAGTTCTCTTAGATCGAAGATAATAGAAGACCCCATAAAAACAATAGATGTGGAGGGTACACGCAGGGTAATGACCTACATCAAACCGTGGGTAGAACTTTTATACCTACTTTTGATGGGTCATCCAAGAGTATAGAAAATAATTGGGACGACAGAGCTGAGCATACACTCGTTAATGAGACACCACTCATTATTGAGGTATCCATTGATGAGGTATCTTGGGTTGTGACCGAGTTCTCTGATGATAACTGTGCATCACAAGATTGCGGGGAGCTCGTAGATACACCTAGTGTGACGCAGGATTCACCCTTGTTGGAGCTGCCTTTGGTAGCCCTAGTACACAGATTGGAGGAGGCAATTGAGCACACATCCATTGATGAGGCATCTCAGTCTATGACAGAGCTTCAAAACAAAAACCACCTACAGTTGACTAATGAACATGTCTTTCATGTTGGGTTGTCTATGGAGGAGCAGTTGGAGGCTCATGTCGAGCCCATGATGGAGGAGCATGTGTAGCCATCATTTCAGATACCCATTGATGAGGGGAAACATAGATACCACACGTTGGGATTCTAGCACAGTTCACTTCAGAGGCGCGCTGACAAGATCTAAAGCATTATCAGAACACCCCTACGCATTGGATTGAGAGAGGCAGAGTTTTCTAGACATACTAGAGGGGATGATCAAGAGAGCAGCACGCAATAGATGGGTGGGGTGCCAGGAGATGTATCCACCCTTGATGAGATGGTAGTAGATACGGTAATATTGGGCGATGGTCGCACACAATAGTGCCATCAGTTTCGGGCCGACCTTCTTGCTTGGAAGGAGAAGGCGACATCAGTGTGAGAGGCTATCCTAAGGCAGAACAAGGAGCTAGAGGCCATGAGATCGGTTTATGCCAAGTCAACGGAAAAGTTGTCCCACATTGGGGAACGATTGGATTCCCTAATAGTGTAATTAGAGGGAACATTGGAGTTTCAGAGCACCCTCCTTCAGGCATACATAGACAGGGTGCAGCACTCGCAGTATCGAGGTATTATTCTATGTATGGGGATTCTTGCATTTGATTCTTTTCTCGAGCTTGGATGGCAAGAGGTACTAAGACGACACCCCATGGAGCAGGCTAGGAAGTTGGATGCATCCATGGACACATTTCACTAGAGTCCATGGATTTCTAGAGGGACACGAGGGCCAGACTACTGTTGGGATCCAGGTGGCATTTTCCATCACATGATAGAGTCAATAGGTGATGGTAGTCGTTGCATGATGGGTTTGATGTTTGGGTGCACACACACTGTCAGATCTCTAT